>JAQJVL010006733.1:0-27422 GCA_035578905.1 Stictocephala bisonia | reverse complement strand
TTATTTGATAGCGAAGCGATGTTCACTGAAGCGAGAACGCCATTCGCAGCGAGGTGCTTGGTCCTGAGTTATGTGTCAGGAATGCGCTGTTGCCAGGTGAACAACCCTCTTTAGGCCAAAGTCGTGACTCACTGGTAAGGCCACCCCTGTAAAATATCTGGTAAATATGACTTTTGTCTCTGAACAACGCATGACTCATAACCTGTACCTCTACTTAAAGGCGCTGACACTTATTTTATATATTCTGCGTGAGTTGTTGTCGAGTAAGCATCTCCCAGAGAACAGCCATGCCTCCCAGAGAACATTTTTCCGAGCAAGAAATTGTAATGATATTAAGTGCAATATGTTTTTTTTAAGACCGAGGGTGAGAAATTGGGTAACAAATGCTTTCCAGTTTATGAAAAAACGAGGATGTGTTTAGGAATATCTTTGTCATCGGTGAAGAGGATTGGAGCAGCGTCCAACAAAGACAATGGAAGTTTTTCTCCACATCAAGACAGTGTGAGCAACAAGGACGGCCCCTCATGAGAAAAAGTGATGGGAAATGGTATAAAAATATTGAAAACCAAAAATATTACATTATCTTTTCTTATACGAACCTAGATGACGGCTGGACTGGCATCGACTTGGCAACACCGCAGTCCCGCCGGACACGTTACTCACGGCTCAGTGTACATCGCTTCGCTATCAAATAAAAATCGCTACAAAATACACGATGGGCTGTAAAAGGTTAACAAAGTATGTAGTTAAATGTGTGAACTTAGCTTATTACAACAATGTCAAGTTCAACCTCAGATGAACCATTGCTTAGAAAAAGTTGTTTTATAGAATTACAAGAACTTTTTTTTCTAATAAAAGAAAAAACTTGAAACTTTAATATAGTATTTTCAATACCATAACCAATCAGGTATTAAATTTTCATTAAGATATATGACAGGTATTTAGTCAGTGAATCTCAAAAGTCAAGATTTGTTTGGAATTAGTGAAAAATCGTGTATTTTTTTCATTTGGTACGAAGTATAAATATGAAAAAATAATACAACAATTTTTCGTTTACACCTATCAACGCACAATAAAACAATGAAAATATTGGTACAGGTTCCATTACCATAGCTTTGTTAGTTTAATTTTTGTAAGCATCCAAACTCGAGTCTCCAAACTTTTGTTACGGATAGTAGTCACCCTCTCTCGACAAACAATCACTTCTTACTGCGTAATAATTTAATAATGCGCCTGAAGGTTCGAGCTGCATTGTTTTTTACTTTTGTTCAGTGTGGCTGGCTGGAAGAGTCCATTTCGCGAGTGGGGAAAGTGGAACAGTTCATTTTACGTACACACTCACAAGCAGCGTCAAAGTTGGCGATTGTGATAAATATCTTCTGTTACATTACAATTGCTGCAGAGCGTGTTGCCGTTGCGTCACATGCAACTGTAGGCTCCTGCTTACGTGTGCTGTCTGTTATCAGTTACTAAACATGTTTCTCCAGTAAAACCAAGTTATTTATGACTTATGTTTTATTGTTTTATGATATGTTCCAGCTTTTATTGTATCCGGCTTGACCTTCGCCACATTAAGCCAGATAACCGAGGTTGCACTATAGTCAACACACATTTAGCGCACTATTGGATGAGACCACTGTTTTTTTCTTTTCTATGGCCACTGGCACTTTCTTCAATTGAGAAAAGACTGACTTAGCTTCCACTGTTGTGGGTAGGTAGCAGTGAGTTGATTAGCAGTTAGGTGAGTTGACTGCCACATACCCAGCAAGTCTAAAGCTAAGTCAGTCTCTACTCATCTGTAGAAAGTGCCAGTGGCACTGAAACATTTGTCTTGTTGTATGTCTTTATTTCAAACTACTGCAAGGTGTTGGTGAGCTTGTTTTCTTATATAAGTTTGCTGATGCCATTTAACATACTAACTCATAATGCCATTTAACTTAACCTAAAATAAAACAGTAATGATTTTTAAAATGCTTACAGTACATCAATATAAAAGTACATGAAATTTATTAAAATTCTTTAAACTCTAATAAAATCAGCAAAGATTGAAAACCAAATATATTGCGTAAGGAAGAAATAAGTATGCCAAAGAGAAACACAAAAAAGTCTTATCTGGGGAAACATCACAGTTATTCATGGCCATGACACTTTCTTATGTATGATGGAAAGGGAGAATTTATCAGTTTCTCTCCAACTTAATGGGAGCAAATGTTTAGCACTAATATTGATGCTGCCTTCAGATAAGTGTTTAAATGTTTGAATTATTTGGTAAACATATTTTCTAAGGTATGGTTTTCAAAGCCATTAAATTTCAAATTAAAAATCAGACCAATGAGTAATATTGAAATAAAATAAAATCTAAAGAACAAAGTACTCTTGTCTTGGTGTTTAAATATTGATGTCCTGTCATAGAGCTAAATCCAAATTTTGTACAATTCAACACCTGTTTTTCCAATTGAATGAATCCTCCCTGAAAAGAATGTAATGGGAAATCATTAACTATGTGAACCATAGTTTGAATTTAAACTCTGCAATCTTATAACTTATCATTTCCAGTAGTTGCATCTTCCCACACTCGAAAGTGACTCAACATAGTCCACTACTTACGAGGAAGGTTCATTCCATTGATGACAGTCATAGGGTCTCATACCAGAAACTAATTTAAACCGTAAAATATATCTTGTTGGTTTTTGGTGAAAATCCTTTTGAAATTAACTGGGAAGCTAGTTAAAGTGGTGGATTTCTAGATTTAAGTTGCTCTGCACATTGTGGGATGTCTTGCAAAATGGGATGATTCAGAGTATATAGGATATTGGGGGATGATGTTCACGTCCACAGCAATCCTTAGGTTATACATGTCTTCTGGATAGTGGTGAGCAACAATTCTGGAAGCTGAATTGTCACATTAGTAATCCTCCAACTATGGCAGCTGCCAACCAACATCTTTTAAGATTAGACTCTGATATTTCAGTCATAGTGAATTACCCTTAGCCAAATGTCCTCACATCTTACCTACTATTAATATAAAATGTAGGTTGTTTCACAATGAATGATAGTTTATGCTGAAAATGTGATTTATATTGTAGATGGTTGGCAATGCGGCTAGAATCAGTTGGCAGCTTGATAGTATTGTTTGCAGCATTGTTTGCCGTACTCTATCGTGGCTCACTGGAACCAGGATTGGCAGGCCTCTCCATCACTTACGCTTTGCAGGTACAAAAAAACTAAATTAATTAATTGTTAATAAAATGTACATCACAAATAAATGAGGGATTATCTAAATTTGTGTTATTAGATCATCTGTATAATGTAATATTCACATTACATCTATAAGTTACATACATTCCTATTTCATATTGTTCTTGAATAAGGCTATTTTATAAAGAAGTTTAGTTTTAAAAATGAATATCAACGATAAGTCCTTGCTTGATTTTATTACTCTTTGCTCAGATATTCTTGAGTTATTTATTTCCTATTTTTATTTCTTGTTCTTCTAATTTGATCTAATCTAAGAATTCTCTTATATTGTTGTACAAGGCAGTAGGGAAAAGATGCCGAATATGCCGCAAAAAAACAGGATTTCTGCGTCAAATTGACCTTTGGACCCACTTTCCTGGCCTCTGATTGGTCGAGAGCGGTCACGTGACTTTTCCAAGATGGCGGTGCCCATTTCCCGCCAAATTTCCTAACCTAACCTAACCTAACCTCACTTTTCCTAACCTCAAATTTCCCTCAAATTCCCAAATTTCCCTCACATTACCCAATTTCCCTCACATTACCCACATTTCCCCCCAAATTACCCTCACATTTCCCCCCCAAATTACCCGATTTCCCTCACATTACCCACATTTCCCCCCATATACCCTCACATTTCCCCCCCCCCCAAATTACCCGATTTCCCTCACATTACCCACATTTCCCTCCAAATTCCCTTGTTATACTATATAAAATACACTTTTTTTGTCCAATATGGCGTCTTTTCCACTTTTTTGTCCAATATGGCGTCTTTTCCACTTTTTTGTCCAATATGGCGTCTTTCCCTCCCGCGCCAACTCACACACCGTAGGAAAATTCCCTCCCAAAATTCCCTCATCCAAGATGGCGACCTTAGACTATATAAAATGCACTTTTTTGTCCAATAAGGCGTCTTTCCCTCCCAAAATTCCCGCCAAAAATTCCTCATCCAATATGGCGGACTTTACAATATAATAAATGTAAAAAGATGACAACCGGATCCAATATGGCGTCTTTCCCTCCCAAAATTCCCTCCAAAAATTCCTCATCCAATATGGCGGACTTTACACTATAATAAATGTAAAAAGATGACAACCGGATCCAAGATGGCGGTCTTTCCCTTCGTGTACTTCCGACGACTGTTGGCTACCTTCGTACGCTCTTAGCCTATGATGCACACGTCGTCTGCTGGTCGGGCGTGCATGCGCCCCTTGTTACTCTACTTATATATACACCATAACAAAATTAATATTTCATACACTATAATAAAATTAATATTTCATATACTCTATGTGCTCGACCCGATCGTAGCGCACCTGGTGGCAAAACTTAGCACATCCTTTCGGAAACATGGCGCCTTCGGAAGGGAAGTCCACGTGGAAAATTCCCTCCCTCAAATTCCCTCGTTATAATATAAAAAATACACTCTTAACCTTTCCCATCTCATACTATATAAAATGCAAAAGATGGCGGCCATTTACATATGTACTATATAAAATGCTTTCGTGTACTTCCGGCGACCGTCGGCTACCTTCGTACACGTCGTCTGCTGGTCTGGCGCACACCCAAATGCCACGCTCTGATTGGTTACCTCCCTACTTTACAAGTAATATTTCTCACACGTACTGTTAGACTACTTATTTAATTAAATTTTTCTCAAATTTTAACAAATACACAGTTAACATACGCTCTTAGCTTTGGGTACTCATCCACGGCTTCCTACACTGTTACCTACCTATACTTATCTATCGAATCACAGATCATCCTCAAGCCCCTACTTAACACTCTGGGCAACCCGCAATACACGTTTTTAATTAATTATTTATTCAAAATGAAGGAGCAATTCTTTTTATTTAATCTGTTTATAATTTGTAATACACTGTTATCCTATCCATTTTAATTCATTTTTTATTTAATATTAAATACTCTGTTAACATGCGCTTTTACCTTCAACTACCATCTACTTCTGGTTAACTTCATATTAACCCGACATCCTCTAAACCTAACACGCTAGCTTAACGCTACCTAAATTACTTTAACTGTACTTACAAAGTCTACTCGGGCTTTATCGGTCCGTTATTGGTCACAAGCTTCTCATTTTCTTTCATTAACTATAACAATTTCCTATTTTCGCCCACCTTTGCATGCATGTACATCTTACCTAGGTTACATTACTTACTCTCGGCTACTTTTATTATCAATTCTGTGGACTCAAATACCTCACTTCCCATCCACGTTCCAATCCAGAACCCATCAGCCCCCCCTACATAACGAAACTAGCACACCTACCTTCACTTCCTCTCCACAAACATTCCTTCCTTTGTACCGACACTCAAGGACTAATTCACTACCATTTCACAACCCATATACTAGTTATTGGACTGCCAGTGCACCGACAGTACATTCAGTCCTCGCACAACACAGGCTGACCTCAATATTTTTTGCTATTTTAATTGGCACCAGACGGACTGCATATCAACCACATGTTAACCCTAGAGGTCAAGTTTAGTGATATCAAACAGCATTCAATGCATTTCCTCACAGATAGTCGTAGAATCCAACCATATCTGGTCTATTATTAAACAAAACGAAAGAATTATTGGTATTATAGTCCCGTACTTTTAAAAAAAGAGAGCAATAATAATTTATTTACACACAACGTTTTATTCAGTAAAATCAATTGATATTCTTGTTATTATCAATTATCATACGTAATACATAGAACCTTTTTCAATAATTTGTGCTTTATATTTAAATTATTACGAGTAAACTTAATTTTAACAAAGTTTTATCAATTTGTTTTGTTGTAAATTCCATAATTTATAAAAATGCTAACACATTACATCGATCTTACGTGTAATAATGAGAGATCGTACATCAAAATTATACCGTATTTTCTAAAGTTTTTATAGTTTAGGTAGGATTTTAAACAATATGTATAACATTTATAGCTTAATACCATATCAAATTACATTCATACACATTGTGTTTGCTATTGGAAAATGTCTCAGATCAAGCAAGAACTACCAACATAGTAGTCTCCAAAGCCCTTAAAATTTAGTTAAAATGTCCATAAATAGAGTTATTTGTGTACAAAATATGTTATAATTCCCTAAAAGCATTAAAATGCAGTGTCATAACAATGATATTCACCCTAAACATTAAAAAACCCTTTAAAATACTCTTATAGAACCTTTAAAAACTTAGTTTGAGCTCAAAACAATGTACAAAACTGATGTAACACTTGTAAATTAATTGTTTAACCTACATAGCTATTTAGTTGACTCCAAACATTTGGCAAAGTGTAAGTAGCCAATAGGAATAAATTCTCTATAATGTTCACATTTTAAACTTGATTTTAACAAAACCTGGTGCTATTGATTATTTGCGTACTAAACAAATAAACGAATAGTTAGTTGAAATGTGTTTATTGTAGAAACTTTGGTATTAACAGTAAGAAAGTTTGGTTTCTTTTGACTATAATATACTCGATCAGAAAATGTATATACACCACTCCCAAAGACCCAAACACATGGAGAACCTAGAACACACAACACCCTTGATAGATCACCTTCCTATTCATCACATAAGGCCCTTGTTTCTCCACCCAGCTATTCTATGAAATTAAGTGGTAGAGAGGGCTTTATAGCCCTAAATTCGCCTTATAAAGTAACAATAAAGTAGTTTTCATTTAATTTCCATTCAAAATACATATACAAACTACCTACCAAGCACTAATACCCTTCTATCCAGTAGTAAGACCCTCCTACCTACTTACCCTACACACAGACATCTTTATAGGTCAGTTACATTCACAAAACATAAGACTATTGGCAGACTCTACCTACTTAACATAAAAGACTTACCATACACTCTACATAGAAGACGTTTGATTATCCACTCACATACTCAATACACACAAAACACTTGTTTGATCACACAACAATTTAACAAACACAACTGTCGATTGACACTCCACCTTCCCAAAGTATAAGACTTTTGAAGAACCACCTAACAAAGATACAAAAATCATGATAAACAAACTACACACTCTGCAGACATGACTTAATATACCATCATACTACCATGAAAATAGTCCTATTGACATACCCCTACCTATCCAAGTTACAACCACACACCGTTCATACAAGACTTATGTTTACCCACCCACATACTAATCAAACAAGACTCTTGATTGACCATCCATCTCCGTACCATTCATGGATGACCTACCTACCAAACATACGAATTGACACATTCCCAAAACATATGAAGGACCACCTACCAAACATACGTACCACACACCATAAAATCATGACTTAACAGTCCACCCGCCTACTCAACACACAACACCTCTGATAGATAATCCACCTAACCACTACATAAAACCTTTGATTGATACTCAACATTCATGGATGACCTACCTACCAAACATACGAATTGACCACATTACCAAAGCATATGAAGGACCACCTACCATACATACGTACCACACACCATAAAATCATGACTTAACAGTCCACCCGCCTACTCAACACACAACACCTCTGATAGATAATCCACCTAACCATTACATAAAACCTTTGATTGATACTCAACATTCATGGATGACCTACCTACCAAACATACGAATTGACCACATTACCAAAGCATATGAAGGACCATCTACCATACATACGTACCACACACCATAAAATCATGACTTAACAGTCCACCCGCCTACCTCTGCACACACAATTCCTTAGGACACACCCTACACATACCACTCATCCTACAGACAAAACTCCTAGAGAACTACCCATCCACCATAAAAACACAATTGCTTCATATAATCATGTTTTAAAATAACATTATTACACTGTAAGATAGGTTTAATATAGCTAAAGACCTAAAGTGTTACATAAAATTCTGTTTTCTCTAGAAATATGAGAGCCGTTGGTGGAAAACATCCAAACTAAACATAGAAAATAAGAATCAGCTAGTAGTTTCATAGAAATTCTGCTATACAACTAAAAAATATGAGAAAAAGTTAGGTTTAAAAACAATGAACATAGAAAAAGTTAGGTTTAAAAACAATGAACATAGACAAAGTTAGGTTTAAAAACCATGAACATAGAAACAGTTAGGTTAAAAAAGTGAACATAGAAAAGGTTAGGTTAAAAAAAAAATGAACACAGAAAAAGTTAGGTTAAAAAAAATGAACACAGAAAAAGTTAGGTCAGCAAACATCAGAAAAGTTTAGTTAAGATTAACAAAACTCAAAAAATGGGACATTTTTAGAATTTTGTTAATTTTAACAACTTTTCGGAAAAGTAAGGATAGCAATCAACCTTTCAGTTGTTTGGTAGACTTACTTTTCTGATGTTTGCTAACCTAACTTTTTCTGTGTTCATTTTTTTTAACCTAACTTTTTCTGTGTTCATTTTTTTTTTTTAACTTAACCTTTTCTATGTTCACTTTTTTAACCTAACTTTTTCTATGTTCATGGTTTTTAAACCTAACTTTTTCTATGTTCATGGTTTTTAAACCTAACTTTTTCTATGTTCATGGTTTTTAAACCTAACTTTTTCTATGTTCATTGTTTTTAAACCTAACTTTTTCTCATATTTTTTAGTTGTATAGCAGAATTTCTATGAAACTACTAGCTGATTCTTATTTTCTATGTTTAGTTTGGATGTTTTCCACCAACGGCTCTCATATTTCTAGAGAAAACAGAATTTTATGTAACACTTTAGGTCTTTAGCTATATTAAACCTATCTTACAGTGTAATAATGTTATTTTAAAACATGATTATATGAAGCAATAGTGTTTTTATGGTGGATGGGTAGTTCTCTAGGAGTTTTGTCTGTAGGATGAGTGGTATGTGTAGGGTGTGTCCTAAGGAATTGTGTGTGCAGAGGTAGGCGGGTGGACTGTTAAGTCATGATTTTATGGTGTGTGGTACGTATGTATGGTAGATGGTCCTTCATATGCTTTGGTAATGTGGTCAATTCGTATGTTTGGTAGGTAGGTCATCCATGAATGTTGAGTATCAATCAAAGGTTTTATGTAATGGTTAGGTGGATTATCTATCAGAGGTGTTGTGTGTTGAGTAGGCGGGTGGACTGTTAAGTCATGATTTTATGGTGTGTGGTATGTATGTATGGTAGGTGGTCCATCATATGCTTTGTTAATGTGGTCAATTCGTATGTTTGGTAGGTAGGTCATCCATGAATGTTGAGTATCAATCAAAGGTTTTATGTAGTGGTTAGGTGGATTATCTATCAGAGGTGTTGTGTGTTGAGTAGGCGGGTGGACTGTTAAGTCATGATTTTATGGTGTGTGGTACGTATGTATGGTAGGTGGTTCTTCATATGCTTTTGTAATGTGGTCAATTCGTATGTTTGGTAGGTAGGTAATCCATGAATGTTGAGTGTCAATCAAAGGTTTTATGTAGTGGTTAGGTGGATTATCTATCAGAGGTGTTGTGTGTTGAGTAGGCGGGTGGACTGTTAAGTCATGATTTTATGGTGTGTGGTACGTATGTATGGTAGATGGTCCTTCATATGCTTTGGTAATGTGTTCAATTCATATGTTTGGTAGGTAGGTCATCCATGAATGTTGAGTGTCAATCAAAGGTTTTATGTAGTGGTTAGGTAGATTATCTATCAGAGGTGTTGTGTGTTGAGTAGGCGGGTGGACTGTTAAGTCATGATTTTATGGTGTGTGGTACGTATGTATGGTAGGTGTTCCTTCATATGCTTTGGTAATGTGTTCAATTCGTATGTTTGGTAGGTAGGTCATCCATGAATGATGAGTATCAATCAAAGGTTTTATGTAGTGGTTAGGTGGATTATCTATCAGAGGTGTTGTGTGTTGAGTAGGCGGGTGGACTGTTAAGTCATGATTTTATGGTGTGTGGTACGTATGTATGGTAGATGGTCCTTCATATGCTTTGGTAATGTGTTCAATTCATATATTTGGTAGGTAGGTCATCCATGAATGTTGAGTGTCAATCAAAGGTTTTATGTAGTGGTTAGGTGGATTATCTATCAGAGGTGTTGTGTGTTGAGTAGGCGGGTGGACTGTTAAGTCATGATTTTATGGTGTGTGGTACGTATGTTTGGTAGGTGGTCCTTCATATGTTTTGGGAATGTGGTCAATTCGTATGTTTGGTAGGTAGGTCATCCATGAATGGTACGGAGATGGATGGTCAATCAAGAGTCTTGTTTGATTAGTATGTGGGTGGGTAAACATAAGTCTTGTATGAACGGTGTGTGGTTGTAACTTGGATAGGTAGGGGTATGTCAATAGGACTATTTTCATGGTAGTATGATGGTATATTAAGTCATGTCTGCAGAGTGTGTAGTTTGTTTATCATGATTTTTGTATCTTTGTTAGGTGGTTCTTCAAAAGTCTTATGCTTTGGGAAGGTGGAGTGTCAATCGACAGTTGTGTTTGTTAAATTGTTGTGTGATCAAACAAGTGTTTTGTGTGTATTGAGTATGTGAGTGGATAATCAAACGTCTTCTATGTAGAGTGTATGGTAAGTCTTTTATGTTAAGTAGGTAGAGTCTGCCAATAGTCTTATGTTTTGTGAATGTAACTGACCTATAAAGATGTCTGTGTGTAGGGTAAGTAGGTAGGAGGGTCTTACTACTGGATAGAAGGGTATTAGTGCTTGGTAGGTAGTTTGTATATGTATTTTGAATGGAAATTAAATGAAAACTACTTTATTGTTACTTTATAAGGCGAATTTAGGGCTATAAAGCCCTCTCTACCACTTAATTTCATAGAATAGCTGGGTGGAGAAACAAGGGCCTTATGTGATGAATAGGAAGGTGATCTATCAAGGGTGTTGTGTGTTCTAGGTTCTCCATGTGTTTGGGTCTTTGGGAGTGGTGTATATACATTTTCTGATCGAGTATATTATAGTCAAAAGAAACCAAACTTTCTTACTGTTAATACCAAAGTTTCTACAATAAACACATTTCAACTAACTATTCGTTTATTTGTTTAGTACGCAAATAATCAATAGCACCAGGTTTTGTTAAAATCAAGTTTAAAATGTGAACATTATAGAGAATTTATTCCTATTGGCTACTTACACTTTGCCAAATGTTTGGAGTCAACTAAATAGCTATGTAGGTTAAACAATTAATTTACAAGTGTTACATCAGTTTTGTACATTGTTTTGAGCTCAAACTAAGTTTTTAAAGGTTCTATAAGAGTATTTTAAAGGGTTTTTTAATGTTTAGGGTGAATATCATTGTTATGACACTGCATTTTAATGCTTTTAGGGAATTATAACATATTTTGTACACAAATAACTCTATTTATGGACATTTTAACTAAATTTTAAGGGCTTTGGAGACTACTATGTTGGTAGTTCTTGCTTGATCTGAGACATTTTCCAATAGCAAACACAATGTGTATGAATGTAATTTGATATGGTATTAAGCTATAAATGTTATACATATTGTTTAAAATCCTACCTAAACTATAAAAACTTTAGAAAATACGGTATAATTTTTATGTACGATCTCTCATTATTACACATAAGATCGATGTAATGTGTTAGCATTTTTATAAATTATGGAATTTACAACAAAACAAATTGATAAAACTTTGTTAAAATTAAGTTTACTCGTAATAATTTAAATATAAAGCACAAATTATTGAAAAAGGTTCTATGTATTACGTATGATAATTGATAATAACAAGAATATCAATTGATTTTACTGAATAAAACGTTGTGTGTAAATAAATTATTATTGCTCTCTTTTTTTAAAAGTACTGGACTATAATACCAATAATTCTTTCGTTTTGTTTAATAATAGACCAGATATGGTTGGATTCTACGACTATCTGTGAGGAAATGCATTGAATGCTGTTTGATATCACTAAACTTGACCTCTAGGGTTAACATGTGGTTGATATGCAGTCCGTCTGGTGCCAATTAAAATAGCAAAAAATATTGAGGTCAGCCTGGGTTGTGCGAGGACTGAATGTACTGTCGGTGCACTGGCAGTCCAATAACTAGTATATGGGTTGTGAAATGGTAGTGAATTAGTCCTTGAGTGTCGGTACAAAGGAAGGAATGTTTGTGGAGAGGAAGTGAAGGTAGGTGTGCTAGTTTCGTTATGTAGGGGGGCTGATGGGTTCTGGATTGGAACGTGGATGGGAAGTGAGGTATTTGAGTCCACAGAATTGATAATAAAAGTAGCCGAGAGTAAGTAATGTAACCTAGGTAAGATGTACATGCATGCAAAGGTGGGCGAAAATAGGAAATTGTTATAGTTAATGAAAGAAAATGTGAAGCTTGTGACCAATAACGGACCGATAAAGCCCGAGTAGACTTTGTAAGTACAGTTAAAGTAATTTAGGTAGCGTTAAGCTAGCGTGTTAGGTTTAGAGGATGTCGGGTTAATATGAAGTTAACCAGAAGTAGATGGTAGTTGAAGGTAAGAGCGCATGTTAACAGAGTATTTAATATTAAATAAAAAATGAATTAAAATGGATAGGATAACAGTGTATTACAAATTATAAACAGATTAAATAAAAAGAATTGCTCCTTCATTTTGAATAAATAATTAATTAAAAACGTGTATTGCGGGTTGCCCAGAGTGTTAAGTAGGGGCTTGAGGATGATCTGTGATTCGATAGATAAGTATAGGTAGGTAACAGTGTAGGAAGCCGTGGATGAGTACCCAAAGCTAAGAGCGTATGTTAACTGTGTATTTGTTAAAATTTGAGAAAAATTTAATTAAATAAGTAGTCTAACAGTACGTGTGAGAAATATTACTTGTAAAGTAGGGAGGTAACCAATCAGAGCGTGGCATTTGGGTGTGCGCCAGACCAGCAGACGACGTGTACGAAGGTAGCCGACGGTCGCCGGAAGTACACGAAAGCATTTTATATAGTACATATGTAAATGGCCGCCATCTTTTGCATTTTATATAGTATGAGATGGGAAAGGTTAAGAGTGTATTTTTTATAGTATAACGAGGGAATTTGAGGGAGGGAATTTTCCATGTGGACTTCCCTTCCGAAGGCGCCATGTTTCCGAAAGGATGTGCTAAGTTTTGCCACCAGGTGCGCTACAATCGGGTCGAGCACATAGAGTATATGAAATATTAATTTTATTATAGTGTATGAAATATTAATTTTGTTATGGTGTATATATAAGTAGAGTAACAAGGGGCGCATGCACGCCCGACCAGCAGACGACGTGTGCATCATAGGCTAAGAGCGTACGAAGGTAGCCAACAGTCGTCGGAAGTACACGAAGGGAAAGACCGCCATCTTGGATCCGGTTGTCATCTTTTTACATTTATTATAGTGTAAAGTCCGCCATATTGGATGAGGAATTTTTGGAGGGAATTTTGGGAGGGAAAGACGCCATATTGGATCCGGTTGTCATCTTTTTACATTTATTATATTGTAAAGTCCGCCATATTGGATGAGGAATTTTGGGAGGGAAAGACGCCTTATTGGACAAAAAAAGTGCATTTTATATAGTCTAAGGTCGCCATCTTGGATGAGGGAATTTTGGGAGGGAATTTTCCCACGGTGTGTGAGTTGGCGCGGGAGGGAAAGACGCCATATTGGACAAAAAAGTGGAAAAGACGCTATATTGGACAAAAAAGTGTATTTTATATAGTATAACAAGGGAATTTGGAGGGAAATGTGGGTAATGTGAGGGAAATCGGGTAATTTGGGCGAAAATGTGAGGGTAATTTGGGGGGAAATGTGGGTAATGTGAGGGAAATCGGGTAATTTGGGGGGGAAATGTGAGGGTAATTTGGTGGGAAATGTGGGTAATGTGAGGGAAATCGGGTAATTTGGGGGGGAAATGTGAGGGTAATTTGGGGGGAAATGTGGGTAATGTGAGGGAAATTGGGTAATTTGAGGGAAATTTGAGGTTAGGAAAAGTGAGGTTAGGTTAGGAAATTTGGCGGGAAATGGGCGCCGCCATCTTGGAAAAGTCACGTGACCGCTCTCGACCAATCAGAGGCCAGGAAAGTGGGTCCAAAGGTCAATTTGACGCAGAAATCCTGTTTTTTGGCGGCATATTTTGCATCTTTTCCCTACTCAAGGCGTTTTTTTAAAGTAAGTACTGTTTTGGAATCCCGCCGCTGTACTGCTGAAGTCGGCGTTCACCGCATGCGTGCTGGGTACTACTATCTGTTGGCAAGCCACTACTGCCGTTACAGATTCATTCGACTTTATTTAAGGTCACTTATGACTGTTTAAAATTCCTCCTCCGATTAAAAATGGCGCCGACTGTGAATTATGAGCTGTGTAAGTTTTCATAATGCTAAGGGTGTGTAAGCAGCTGACATTCATCGTGAGTCTGTCACAGTGATAATTTAGTTTTAAAAATCATAACCATCATGATTATAATGCTCTAGGAATGTGAGAGAACAGGTTAAATATTTTTTTTTACTCTCCTCAAACATTTGTTTTTGTGATTCTCTGTAAGCATTTTGGGAACCTACCGTAAGCATAACTTTGGGTACTTCAAACGGTCTGTCACAATTTCAATAATCGCACTTCTTGACACTTGAAGACACACTACATAATGATTCAGTTGTAAAGCGTCTGTTTTCTCTGACTTTTTCATCAACGTTTTGCACCAAGTCATCAGTAATGAGTGAAGGTTTCCGACTTCGTTCCTCATCATGCACATTGGCACAACCTTAAAAGCTCTCACCCATTTCCATACCATCCCATCACTCATTCTGTTTTCTCAATAAACTTCACAGATCTCTCGATGAATGTCAGCTGCTTTCATGCCTTTAGCATTATGAAAACTTATCACAACATGTACTTTACAGTCGGCGGCATTTTTAATCAGAGGAGGAATTTTAAACAGTCATAAGCGACCTTAAATACAGTCAAATGGGTCTGTAACGGTGGCTGTGGTTTGCCAAAAGATAGTAGTATCTAGCACACATGCGCTGAACGCCGACGGCAGCACTACAGTGGCAGGACTCCACAACGGTACTTACTTTAAAAACACGCCTCGTACAAGAAAAATGTGCGCCACAATATCTTCCCACATAGTTATTTTTGAGCAAGGATTAGGAATATATCATACTTTTTTATCATCAATAAATATCTAATTGACAATGTCAAAAAGTATATATATCTGAAAGGATTAAATATCTGATTATATCTAACCTAAACTTAAAACCTCTAAAACAAACATAAATAAAGTATATTTACAAATTACATCCCATGCAGGAAGGTTTTTTCTGGTAGATTTAGAGAATAATTTATGGCTTAAGATTGATCAAAGAACATTAAAACACTGTAAAATCCATGATAGAGATAATAAAATGAGTCTAAAAAGTCACATGATTATGAAAAAGAAATGAATGAGATCGTACATAAGCACAAATAAGAAGGGGATACGTTCAGTATAAAATATATAACTGAGTGATAATAGCTTGAATGTATAAGTTCTTTTACCTCAACACTATTATTGTTATTGTTCAACTTAATATATGCAGGTGTTGAACAATAACAAATGCTGTGAACTTTGCATATTAAAGTAATTATAGTGTATAGTGTGTTTAAGGTCACTTATGACTGTTTAAAATTCCTCCTCCGATTAAAAATGCCGCCGACTGTGAATTATGAGCTGTGTAAGTTTTCATAATGCTAAGGGTGTGTAAGCAGCTGACATTCATTGTGAGTCTGTCACAGTGACTCACGATGATTTTTAATATTTTCGTGCTCCATAAATATTTTAAATTTTTAATATTTAAATTTTTTTAATTTAATGCTCCATTCTTACATTCCTGTCAATCACTGCCAAATTTTACAGGCATTTACAAATAGTTTCTTAATTACAATAAAACCTGTCATGTCATGTCCAGCCTAATATGGCACCAGGGTAGGCTGGATAACTTTGAAGCCAAATATGGAATTACCATAATAAAGGCGTGGTTTTCATGTAGGTATTATAGTTATGCTTTGAAGGAACTATGAAATTAATGAATTGTTCAGTACTAGGTTGTAAGGCTTTTCCAAAATATTTAGTAATAACATTATAAAATATCATACATTTTTAATTAAGAAAAATAAAAACAAAATACTGTTTGCCTACAAGTATTATATTTCTTGGTACTTTCAGGTCACAAAATGGAAACAAAAAAATATCTAAAGATTATAAATTTGATTTTATTTTAGAACACAGAGTAAGTAAAAAAGTACCAATAGCACCAGCATAAATGCTAAAGGATTACAACTACATATCCTTTTTGATTAGAAGGCTCCCATTAAGGCGTGGTTCAGAAATCCTAGGGGAACTGACTGGGCATATACCAGGAAGAGCTGGAAGTTTGGTTAGACCATCCTGATCTGGGTGAGGCGAGAAGGTATATGGTATAGCTGACATCATACAATCAGCTATTGAGGCATCTTACTTCAAAGCGTTTCCAGAGACGGAGTTAAAATCTAACAAGAATGCCTGTTGGTGGAATCGAGAGCTTGAAGTCTTGAGGAAAACAAAGACTGCACAATGCACAAACGTGTGGGCAACTGGGATAGGTACTCGAGGGCCCTCAGCCACTACAACAGAGCAATCTGTAAAGCCAAGAGAAACTCGTGGAGGAACTTTTGCAGGGACATTGACAGTGCCCCATAATGCTCTAAGATCCACAAGATCTTGGCTCATAATCCCATTAACGCTGTTGGGACAGTCTGCAAAGAAGACGGCCCCCAAACAGAAAGCCCCGGAGACACACTTGAGGTTTTACTCAATAATCACTTTCCTGACTTTACTCAGATCATACCAGCTATCCAGAACAACCCTGCGGAAAGGGGGGGGACCTTGGTTCTCCAGGCCTCACAGGAGGACTGGCGCTGTGCTACTTCTGTCTTTAAATACCAGGGAGTACAATGGGCATTGAAGTCTTTCCAAGCTTCCTGCCTTGCAGCAGAAGGGTGAAGAAATGTTGATACCTTGACTGCTGCAACTCTTTAGGAGGAGTCTAGCCACTATCATGGGAGGTCTCCAGGGTGAATTTCATCCTGAAGCCTGGATAAACCTCCCATGATAACAGCAGTCTTACCGCCCAATAAGTCTTTCGTCTTTTCTCCTAAAAACTATGGAGAAGTTGCTGAACAGGTATGTTAGGGCCAGGTAGCAAGCAATCAACCTATGCACTCCAACCAGCATGCCTAGCAAGCTGGCAGATCCAGTGAGACTGCTTTACACACATTAGTTCGCAGGATCGAACAGGCAATTTCCCTTAAGGAGATTACTTTGACTGTATTCATGGACATAGAAGGAGCCTTTAACAATACCAGGATTTCCTCAATTGTGACAAAGCTGGTGTCCAGGGGCACTGAAGGAACAGTTGTTCGCCGAGTCAGCAACATGCTCAGCACCAGTAGAGCCCAAGCTTCACTGTGTAGGGCGGTGATAGAGGTACAAGCACAAAGAGGGTGTCCACAGGGGGTTCTTTTGTCACCCTTCCTGTGGAACCTGGTCGTGGATGATTTCCTCACGGCACTCAACAAGCATGGAGTGTACCTGTCATGTCATGTCTGTACACTCAGGGCTATGCTGACAACATAGTTATCCTAATATGAGACATGCCTCAACCTTATGATGAGGATATTGTCCATAGTGAAGACATGGTGCATAGTGGAGGGGCTATCTGTTCACCCCGGTAAGACCGTTATGGTACCATTCACAAATAAAAGGAACACGGAAGTTGTCAGAGTACCAAGAATCTTTGGCAACTGCTTCCAGGTGTCTAAGGAAGTTAAGTATCTGGGTATATGGCTAGATTGATAGACTTACCTAGAATAGACACCTCACCAACGCCATAGACCGCTCTCGGACCAGATTGATGAGGCTGAGGCGTACCTTTGGATGCACGTGGGGACTGAACCCTCAGTTGGTACATTGGCTTTATACGAGGGTCCTGACACCTGGAAGGCAACGCCAGGTAACAGGCAAGCAAAGGAGGTCCTGTTGGGGCCGTCGTACTCCAACACGGCTGAAGCTCTTTCTCTGAAGCGACGTTTTTTATGGGAAAATCCTTCATTACGCTCACCTTCCCTCCTTTTCCAAGGTCAAGCACTGGGATCTATTATTTCTTCTCTTTGTCACCGATCCGCCAGGGCCTGTTATTAGAGTTTCTGGATGTGCCAAGTTTTACTGTATTATTTTATATGTTGGTATAAATTATAAAACAAGTACAAAATATTCATAGTATTTAAACTTTTTGTTCTGATAATAAATTTGTGTTGTAAGATGTTGACTTGGTTTACATGTCAATCCATGCGAAGTATACCAAACCAAACTTATTTGCGTCAATAAAATATGAAACATGCCCATAGCACTTAAATCAAAATTAAACTCAATACTATTTTCCTAAAATTCTTTGTATTATTTAATAGTAATATTCCAGAGAATAACAAATTCCAAAATTCTTTTATTGTATTCATAATTAAGATTGATAGTAGAAACAGAATTGGGATTGGCTAAACTCTAGTTTTTCATTCTTTCAAGAGTTTACAAACCAAAAGATATTAAAGTTTTTCTTGCTCTATGAACATGTAAAATTATAAGCTGAAATAATAGGAGAAAATTTCATGAGCACAGCAAGTAGTGTTCTCTGTTATATTAAATATAGCTGTTTGATTTTTTATAGGTGACATCCACTCTTAATTCTTTTGTGCGCATTGCATCTGATGTTGAGACTAACATTGTGGCAGTGGAGAGAATCAAGGAGTACTCGGAAGTAAAACAGGTCAGTTAGATTAGATTCTCTTAGATATGGAACACTGGCACAACTTTGTGTGTAGTTTAAGGCGATGGATGATTTTTTAACTGATTGTTTCAGCTAAACAGCTGAAAAACTTAAGATGACCATTTATTTTCATGAGTGTGGATGACCTGTGTAATGTGGTTAGTAACTGAATTCGACTTGTAATAAGAAGGGGCAATTTATTAATATCCCAACAGCCAGGGAAACTAAGAGACCTTCAGCTTTACGTGAAATCCGAAACTATTGGTCTGATTTTCTGCTAACTGACAAGCCTGATATTCAGTTCTCCTACCTACTCAACAACATGTACACCCAAGACCTCTCTATTAGTGTTTACGATAGCAGCCATTGAATGTATACCATTGACGGTATTAAGAATACCCATAGACCAATTCTTGTAAGAAAAACAGTTCATTAAATATCAGTACTTTAATATTGTGATTCCGTGACGTTCATATTTGTAAAAAATCCAATGAGTAAGCTTAAACTTTTCCAAAGTGGTTAAGTTTTATAAAGTTCTCTTCATGTATAAGATGAACAACAAGGTGCTACAAAATTTTAGGTGACTGTTTATTTTCATTAGTTACATTATTTTACTTAACAAATCATCAGTTGCATAATGTGCCTTTTAAAGTTATTTGGTTTTCTTCATTGGTACCAGCAAAACTTGGGAAACGTTACATATATTTCTTGACTATATGTTTGTTTTTACTTTCTTTAAGACAGATTCATATAATCATATCGTTTAGTTTTTGTTTGCTTAAAAAAGTGGTTACTTTTGAATCTGTTATAATGTTTAATTTTGTTAGTTAAGAGTTGTTTGTTGTAATTTGCTTTCATAATTACTCTTCAAAATAACTAGCACAGTAATTTATTTGGATCCTAGAATAATGATCTCTGAGGACGTTTTATTTAATCATGCAATATTTAACTTTGTAGTTGCACAATAAGAATAGTATAAGTGTTTGAAGTACAAAATAAAATATAAAGACATGCCATTTATAAAGGAAATGATTTTCATGAAGGTTTTCTTCCTTCATATGCCTAACTAGTTTCTGTTCTGCTCATTACATTGGTTTTTTCTATTAAATCTGCACTAAACATACCAGACGTGACCAATGTAAATAAAACATGATAACAGAATCCAAAAAACAGGTAATGCAGCTCGCCCCTTGGTCTCTTCTAGGTACAAAAAATAAATATATTGGTACTGTATATATATTTCACAACTCTTGGTATTTCCATATTAGGAAGCTGCTTGGTTTGTAGAACCCAAACCTGACCCCTCATGGCCAAAGAAGGGGAGGATAGACTTTCAGAACTACAAAGTTCGGTACCGAGAAGGCCTAGAACTTATCCTGGATGGTATCACGTTCAACGTGTCAGATGGAGAGAAGGTATATGTGACAGACTTGCTTCTTAATTTACTATCAGGGACGAAATGTATTTTTAAATTAATTTTATCACCATTATTTTCATACTTAATGAGCTAATAAGCTTAAAAAGTTATAGCTCCAAATTAATAGTATATTAATGGTTGATTTCAAAGTATAACTGTGTGCTTAAGGGTTTTAATCACGATAAAACATTTTTCCTCTCTAAAATACTGCACTAAATTAATATGGAATATTCTAATACTGTTAGGCATCCAAATGTTTGCTCTTGTAAGCCTTTACATGAATAGTACTTAAGATAACACTTAACATTTAACTTAAGATACTTAATATTTTTGTAACTAACTTTCATTATTAAATTATTTACAAAAACTGTTGCCAAGTAGACTGTCCATACTGATTAATCCTTTAAGGACTATATTAAAATAAAACTAAAGGAGTGATGCCGTTCCGGACCGTTCTTTACATTATTTTTCAAAACAATTTATATAATCGTTTATAGATTAAATTATTACTATATAAAATAAGTGCATAAATAAACAGATAGAATAATTATGCTTATTGTTTATGGCATCAATGACATTGTTTACCAATGAATAAAAGAGTGACAGATCGTGTATTAGTCAATTGGAGCATTTTTGCCTAACTACAGTTCCCGAACATGTGTTCGCAGCTGTTTATGCATTAGCCAGCTGGAGGCTATACCACCTAACTACATTTCTTGTGCTTGCTTGTTGATGAATGAGGTGATGTCAGTTTACTTGAGAATCCCATTTATTACTGTCACCCATGCATGCGCTTCTACATAGCTGTCTGGCATAATTTATCAAATAATGTAAAAAATTAATTTTTTAATCATAAAATATATTTTTTGTCATTTACTTCATTAATAAACATTGCTTATTCAAGAGTTTTTATTTATTACTCCTTTCTGACATTTATTGGTTCATCAGAGTTACTCATTTTGGGAGAGTGTATAGTGCCATTCCAGAATGGCGGTACTTATTCTTCGTGAAGAATGTGTATTTCTTCTTCGTAACAGTGAATCCTTCCTCAATTATGTCCTGATTAAGCATCTTATTTTAATTAATATAACTGTATCTGGTTAACTACGTAGGTCTCCTTTTCCTAACCATTATTTGGTTGAAACCCAGGTTTCGGATCAAAACAGAAGTATTGGGAGAACAATAGCATAATACATCCTCGTTTTTGTTTTACTGAAAAGGTGTGTTCATTTAAAAAGCTTCTTTAGGCCACATACGCTATATATCTTTATTCTATCTTGCAACTCATGGTTTTCCTGGTTTTATAATATTCAGTCCAAAAATATTTGAATGCTTGTTGAATTCCTGTTCTTCAACCTTCATATGTTAAACATTATTTTTTCCTGATTACAGATAACCCACCCACCCACCCATACACACACAGTGGTATTGACTCACCCGCACACCCATACACGCACAGTGGTATTGACCCACCCGCCCACCCATACACGCACAGTGGTATTGACTCACCTGCCCACCCATACACACACAGTGGTATTGATCGTTAAAGGGTTAAAATAGAAACAATTTCAGCTGATTCAACATAATAATTAGTACAAAACAATCATCCTTCTACAAGAAACAAATTCTCTCATTAATATTTACTATTTAACGATGCTCTTGCTTCATCAGGTTGGCATCGTAGGACGCACTGGGGCTGGGAAGTCTTCATTGACTCTGGCTCTGTTCCGAATACTAGAGGCGGCTGGAGGGTCTATTATCATAGACGGTGTAGACATTGCCTCCTTGGGTCTTCACGATCTCCGGAGTCGCTTGACTATCATCCCTCAGGTTTGTAGTAAAAATATGAAATAATTTGATCCTTTGTGATATTTGTTTATATTATTTTTTATTACAGCAGTTTATAATTTAGAGATTAACTTAAAATAACTATGACATAACCCTGTAACATTTGGTATTTATTCTACTACAGTTTTTGTTAACTGAGCTTTAAGTAACATATTTATACTAGTAGGACACTTTTAGACCATTTTTAAGACTAACAGTTGCGAACAATGATCTCTCTATGCATTATGTGCAGTTAAAATTTAAACCACAATGCATAATGGAGCATAGGATGAGAGATATTGTTGGGGTTTATTAAAAATTAGCGAGCTCCTTAAATAATACAATATTATTTTTGCAAATAGGGATACCTGAATGACCCTTATGTATCCTGAGTAAAAACTGTAGTAGTGTTTGTTCAAAAGTTAGATTTAATATTAGATAGTCCAAATCATCAACAACAGTTGAGGTTAACCCCAAACTGAAGTTAAGATGTGCAGCCAGGCATTAAGTCATCCATGGGGCTCTGGCCCGTGGGCTGTAGGGGGTTTAGTGTGTATTCCCTACCTATTTTAAATTCCATACACATATTGACCCACTTATCCACCCATAAACATTCAGTGGCGATGACCCACCCACCAATCCATACTCATATGGTAGTAATTTAAGTTTTCAAATGTTGCTTCATAGTATTATCTTGAAAGTGTGGGTTTTTGTTTTTACAACTAGAGACATTTTTCCCTTCGGAATCAAACATTTAGTGCAGGATGTATAATCAAAGGCTATTTTGAATCAAATTTGTTTGTTTGATTACTAGATTTTTATAAGTGTATCTTTTCAACACTTACCTTACCAGCGGCGTAGCTAGGCTGGTGCAGCCGGTGCGGTGCACAGCTCCTGATGTTTGAGGCCCGCAACTGAGAAAAAGGAAAATATATTTTGTACATAGAAAAATGCTAAAACTGTTTCATTCGTTACGAAAACTCAATATTTTTTATCTCAGCGTTCTTATTTGCACTCATAGACAAGTAGTTTGTAACGTTAATGTATGCCAACCAGTGACGAGTTGAGTTTGTGATAAGTGATGCTTCATTTGTTGTGACCATCATACCCACCAAAATTGGGACTACTGTCGGTACAGAAATTATGTGTACTCGAGTGTAAAGGTTGTTTACTAAGAAATTAAGAGGTCCATAAAGTCCAATCACACCATTGTATTCCTCGTTTAATTGTACATTAGGACGTATCTTTTTTTAATTGTTATTATAACTTTTGTCCTAGATGGGACAAAAAAGTAGTTTTCACTAGTTTTCACTGAACATTAAATTTACACTTTTACTATTTAAAAACCTGTACATGTATGGTATTAATATTTTAATACATGGTTTAAAGGAGTGCTTTTGTAAGTTTTATAAATTTTAGAATAATTGTAACTTTCCAGGAAAAAGTTCTTATTAATGTCTTAAAACAATGTTTTCTTGGCTTCAAGATGTCGAAAAATTAATTACTTGATCACTTAATCCTTATGTAATGTATAGTTACTGTACATTACTTTTAAATTCGGAAGTAAAACCAGTGATTTTAACCACTTGAGGCATACTTAAAAATACATTTGCATTTTTAAATATTATTATAAGTTTTAATAATTTTAACTTAGTTGGAAAAATTTTAATCAATTCAAATTGACCAATTTAAAGTCCTTTATAATGATTTAAATCAATTTAAAACCACAACATTTGCATACGCATACGGAAGTGATGTATCGTAACTATAAATATCACAAGGATTACAACGTGACCAAGTAATTCATTTTACGACCTGTTTTACGACTTTTTTTAGGAAATGAATCAGAAATTTTTTTCTTGAAAAGTTAAAATTATGACATTTTTAAAACTTAAAAAACACTCTTGTCAACCATGTATTAAATATAAATGTGATACATTAAGTGTTTTTTAGTTGTAAAAGTGTAAAGTCGATGTACAGTGAAAACTAGTTATAATTCTGGTACTCTTATTGTTCCAATTAGAATAAAAATTACTAAAACTTATGATAAAATTTACAAATTCATACGTTAAAACGTACAATTAAACAAGGAAAACAGTGGTGTTATTTGATTTACTTATGCATCTTAGTTAACAACCTATAAATTCATAAAGACTGGTTTATTTCAAAAGCAACAGCACACCCACAGTTACAAGATTAGGAATAAAAATGATTTTCAAGACCACCGCCACCTACTTAAACTTTACAAAAATATAATAATATATGCAAAAAGGCTTTTAACATTTTGCCCAATATTTTTAAATTATTTGTTAATACAAAGACATACAAAATAAAAATATAGCAATTAGCAGTTCTTATTGGATAAAATGTATTATAAATAACATTGATGAGTATGAAGTTATGCTGCATGTACCATAGTAATTTTTAATCTATATTTTTGTTTTTATAAATTCTTACATTCTTACATATGAGTCGCCGACACAACGTTGTTGGTATTTTAAGGCGAATATGAATGATTATTTGAGAGTAGGATGAGTGTAGTCTGGTTACTAACTGAGTTCAACTGTTCCTCAGAAAGGGCAATTTATTAATAGCCCAACAGCCAGGGCAACTAAGGGACCTACAGCTTTATGTGGAATCCGAACCACGTAGTGCTGGTCTGATTTTTAGCTAATTGACAAGCCTTAAACTCAGTTATGTCCCCTACACAACATCCGTACAATGATTACCACCCAATATGGACATCTCAGACTTCTCTAGTAGTGTTCACGCTGATAGCAACCATTGAGCGGACACCATGTCGGTATTAAGAGGACCGAGCATTCAACCTATCGCCTACAATCTCCCAAACACTTTGTCCCCAAGTAGCTGGGTTACAGCACTGCGCTACCTAAAGTCTGACACTGTCATCGGGGGTTTATAGTATGTTTTTATGACAATTAATGTTTTGATTTGAAAGGAGGCCAGGTACAAGTTTTGATTTTGAAGTAGTTATCTACTAGTTTAAAGGTTTTTTATGACGTTTAACTAAGACGCCTATGAAATATCAAACCACACAATTATTTTCGTTGACTGATTATACACTATGACATATGCATTTTAAGTATTACTATAAGTTTTAATAATTTTTATCCTAGTTGGAACAAAAAAGTATTGGAATTTTAACAAATTTTCTCTGTGCATCAACTTTAGATTTTTGTTTCATAAAATCCCAAAAGTGTATCACATTTATGTTTTAATATTTATTTAACTATAATTTTTATATTTTGTAGTTACCAATATACACGACTTTTATATGCATAAGTAAATAAGTTATTTAAAGTTGATTTAAATCACTTTAAATAGATCAATTAAATTAATTTAAATCAATTTAAAATAACTGCATTTAATTACTCATATAAAAGTAGTGTATAGTGGTAACTATAAATTTATTAAAGATTACAATGTGACCATGTAATTAGTTTTTCAAGATCTAGAAGTCAAGAAAACGTGTTTTGAGGAATTAATAAAAACTTTTCATATTGAAAAGTTGAAATTCTGAAATGTATTAAACTTGTAGAAAACATTCCCATTAATCACGTGTCAAAATATAAATGGGAAACACAACAGGTTATTGAGTAATGAAAGTCTAACTTTTATTACTCAATAATAAGAAGTAAAAATCAGGTGAGGAAAGGAAAATAATGTGTTGACTGGACATATCGTAGAACTTTAATTTCTTAGTAAACAACTTCAAACTCAGGTATACATAATTTCTGTGCCAACAATAAATCGTTTTTGTAAAACTGTAAAGTATCACTATCTTTTTCCTTACCTTGTGTTATAACAGTTATTTTTACTGTAAAATGTACGTTATATATTTTTTTATTTACCTTTGATTTAGGCCACCGATGAATAAACTTGAACAATATTGAAAAAGAGGAACTTATTGTCATTCTATAAAATGTTCAATATTACCGTAAAAAACAAATTCTTTTTATCACAATTTAAACTTTTAATCATTTGACAAATCTAAATATACAAATAAAATTTGATGTATTTCATTTTTGGGTGAGAGGGAAACTTTTTTGAGAACTTTGTCATGTTCCTGGGGTCTCATTTGCTTATCTTGCACTGGGGTCCCCACACGTCTAGCTACGCCACTGTACCTTTACCTTAGCTAACAGGCTACTCAAACCTCGGAAGGTTTTTGGTTTCACTAACAATGCCCTGCCATCTCTTGGTCTTACATCCAGCCAGCATCCATCCCCATTTGTCTCATGTCTTTCCCAATTTGGTCTTTCCAGCGTAGACGTGGCCATCCCAAAGGTCGCTTTCCTCTTGGTAAACCATCTGATACGGCTTTTATCAGTGTTTCCTCTTCTCTTCTTATCACATGGCCTGCCCATCATAGTCTTCTACTTTTGATATGTGCTATTATGTCTAGGTTCTCCTAGCTCTTTGTTGATTTGGATCCTCCATATTCCTTTGTTGTTTACGGAAACTTAGATACATTGTTTTCAACAATATGAAAATATTTTGTATTCATGTCATGTAACCTTTTTCAATAAAACAAAAATATATTTTCTGTATTCTATTTGATAACACCTCTCTCTCAATAAATATAGTATATTTGCTCTTTTTATTAAATAGTATTTAATTTCTCAGAAGATAATATACTTATGTCGGAAATAAAAAAAGGACACTCCTTTAACCTCTCCTGAAAGTTACCTTTTAATGCTAGGAAATTAAATAAACAATTGTTCAGTATTAAAAATGATTTAATTATATTTAAATATGAGATGGTTAAGAATCAAGTTCAAATAACTACATACCTCTTATTTCCAGGATCCAGTGTTGTTCTCTGGAACTCTGAGGGAAAACTTGGATCCCTTTGGAAAGGAGACAGATCAGGCTATCTGGAAAGCTCTTGAACTATCCAGTCTAAAGCCTTTTGTCAACAGTCTTCCAGCTGGGCTGAACCACATCATCAGTGAAGGAGGGGAGAATCTCAGGTATGTTCTGGAAATTAAATATTTCAGATTAATGCATTACTAATTGTTCTTTAATCTTTGTACATCCTTTCAAAATCAAATTTAGCCATTTTTAATGAATATTAAGTAGTAATATTTTTTAGCCTGTGATGGGAAACTCATCATTTTATTGTAAATTAGCAATTACAAGTTTATGTGATTCCCAAAAAAAACAA
>JAQJVL010006732.1:0-27425 GCA_035578905.1 Stictocephala bisonia | reverse complement strand
AAAATAATTGTTAAAAGTATATTCTTAATTAACCTGATATAATATAATTTGTAGGAAATTGATGTATTTTTATAGGTGATTTAGATTAAATTACTAAAATTTGCTTTCAACACTTTTGTTATAAGCCTAAAAGTATCGGTTTATACACATTGAATGCTAATCCATTCCAGGAATAATCCATATCATAACGGTTGTTAATGGAATATAATGCGACTCGACAGTTGAAAATGGAACTGTGGTTTAATTTTGGTAACTTGAATTGGCAACTTAACATGCAGAGTTTCACAAGTAAAAATTGAGAAATTCAAGACTAATTAATTTTCTTTTCATTATAGTAGACTGAAAGTTCAAAAACATTTATTGGTTTTAACATGTAAGTTATTATTTTTAAGAACATTTAAACTAAATCATGATTAAATTATAAACTAGACAAATAACAAAATTATGTTATAATTGTCATACTACAAAATTTATGTCACTTTGTTTAGTAGGTAATAGCATGTCCAAAACCCAATTAAATAAAATATTCATATGTTTTATAATATATCGATAAGTACTTTTAAAAAAAATTAAATTATTTGCATGCTTTATTCATATAAGAAAAGTTTTTTCACATATTAAAAGCTCATTACATATAAGTTTCAAATGTAGGGTGATCCTTGAATAGTTTTTTCACTATAAATAAGAATAAAGACTAGGTTAAGTACATAATTTCAAGATATTTTACATTTAATAATTTTAGTATTTAATTTGAAATGTTTACGTGGTCGATTATTTATGTTGTGAGCATAATATAATATTACTTTAAACATATTAATTGAAAAAAATAAATAACTAAATGATAACTATTGAATTTTGGCTTATCCAGAATTTTATTTATTTTTGAACTATATTCAATAGGATAGCAAAAGTATTTACTATATAAAATCCAAACAAATTTTAAGTGTATAAATAAATTCCTGTTATTGTAATGTCTGAGGTAAAGTAGAGCTTTGTTTGGCTCACGAGCCACATAAATATGTTCGAGACAACAATACCCCTCATGTTACATTGTTGTGTTGCGGAAACTACAACTGTACGTTCTATAATTCCTCTCGGTCTACACTCAAAAGTTGTTACATGGACAAAAAAGTCTTTTACATTGGATTCTACTTATTTTGTAAAAATACTTTTACAACTAATAGTTTCATGAATAGCTTTAAAAGACCATAAAGGGATTTTAATAAATCTAATATTATTTATACGTTGCATTAGTGGTGTCTCATTATAACAACTTACATTTCGTCCAACAATTTAAAACAAAAACTCGATATTCTATTATTTGATTGTTTAAAAAAATTCAATATAATCCCGTAATACGAATTATGTTTGTTTTTTAACCGGTTACCATTATCAAAGGGTTCATAAAAAATGTTTTAGTCACTTTTTTTTATTAATTGTTCATACCAATCAGAGTCAATGTCAAACATTAATTTGTAAAATCCATTGTTTTATAGCAAATGAGGTCAAGAAAGCTTTATGAGAAAAATAATTCACGCAGTATTACTTATTGTGAGCTGCATAAGTATGTACCCATTTTTGTTAAAGTTTTTATAAAAAACATTTAATCAAATGTCGATTAATAATGAGCATTTATAAAAATGATGTTAAAATTTTTTATCTACTACTGACTTTGGTAGATTTTTATTCTCAAAAGCATGATAGTATTTATATATGTTATTTTTGTTGAGTATTTAAAAATACAAAATATACGTTCCACCTTAATCAATTTTGAAGTTATTATTTGTTTGAATATTTCTTATTTAGAAAAAATACTACTCATAAAAAATTTTTAAAACCATCCACAGTTATTGATCTTACTCATGTTTTGTGTCTTAATATTAACGAATGAAACTAGTATAGAAAAATGTAATAATAATTGTTGTCACATACCACGTTAGGAATCATAGAAGAGGAAAAAATTATAGTTAAATGTAATATGTCTTATACATTAACTATAATAGAGTATTTACAATACAATATACATTGAAATTCTTCGTTAACAAATCTTACAAACACGTTTTAAGTAATAAAGGCCGGTGAGGATGACAATAAATGAGGCTTGCGGCTGGCACACGGGAGGTAATAGTGCATTGTTATTGTTCTCCCGGGACAATTTATGTGGTCCACTCCATGCCCGATTAATGTTCCCGGAAAAATATATTAGGGCTACCTTATATTCATATTTCGAATATAATAATCGGAAAATTCCATTTATTTTCCCAAAATGGTGGGCAAGGGAGATTATTTGGCAAGTTACGGTATATTTTTATTGTTTCATTTTTACAGTGTTTTAACACAAAACAATAATATATACTTTAATCACTGGGTATTTATCTCCTTAATTATTTTGACTATATAACTTTAGGATTGTATTCTACTATACCCATGTAATGGGGCCTATACCCCGTATATCGTAAGTCTTAGACCATTACTAATAATACTATATTACTTCAACTAAGGTCTAAATATACTAACCTTAAATGACTTGTCATACTCACATCAGTATCTACAGCTCTCTGTGTTGTCAATTATTACCCTTATCAGGTGTTTATGAAGAGGTCACTCTACCAACAGACTCATGAACCAGACGAATCAGGGGTTTCCTTCAGTAACAAAATGTGCTCATACATAAAGGCCAATCGTCTTCAAAACTTTCAAAATAGCGAAATAATATATATATTATTTTAAATTTTAGTATATTTTTTGAGAATAGGTATGTTTCATAGACGTATATATCAAAAAAGCATCTTTTCTATGAAGTCTTAAGAGTTTCTTATCTCCGGCCAATAGATAACAAACAATTTTCTCCATCCTTAATTGACCAAAATACCCTTAAATTTCTATTACTTCTAAAATAAAGTAAACCCAGCTTTGGAATAAGTAGAGTTCAACAATATTTATTTGATATCCACAAAAGTACTTGTGTAGAAATGAATGTTTTTTTGAATGTAGAAAAATTGCATTGTCTTCGAAGTCACTCAGTGGTGAAGGCCTCAGACTGTGAAGTGCTTATTCGAAGGTCTGAATTCCTAATTGAGCTGTCATAATAAGTCAGAATAGTTCTCGCTCCGGTTTTTTAACTGAAGCTGGAAAATAAAGTTAAAAACGTTTCTAACTAAAATTGGAGTCTAACTTATGTCTAACTTATATCTCAGTTAGAGAAAACACATAACTCTGATATGGGGTATTGGTATATGGTTATTCATGGTTCTATTAATGGTAATTCATTACCTTAGTATTATGCTCCCCCCCCCACCATTGTAGAATTAAAAAAATATGTCCATTTCCATTGTTAAAAACCATTCAAAAGAGGTAGTTTTCCTAAACTGGCAAGTCACAGATATTCTGCAGACAATTATCTACTAATGTATTCTTAATAATCCACTATTGACCATTATAATAAGTCAGCTTGGATGTTGTTCTACCAACAGTGGAGATTTGCTATAAAAAAATGTGTTTTTCGTTATTTATTTTGTTATAACACAGTTTGTAACTCAAAATGTTTTATGTTTTAACTTGATAATACGTTCTCGATACTAAAATGAACTTTTTTCTGCGATATATTTAAGTTTTTTTTTTTAACATGCCAAAGAAGATAGAACACTAAAACTAAAATGGTATCAAAATCTGCTCCTAACACGATATATAGCAGGTTTTGATACTATATTAGTTTTAGTACACAATATATATTCAATCATCTTACGATAAATTAGAAATTGTTACGTATAAAGAAGAGTAATATCATTATTTTTATACACAAATAGATTTACCATCCAATGTTAAATTTTGAGTCTCAAAATATCAGCTGTTTTTGTGGTCAATTGTGGAGAGCTAGTGTAGTCCTATGTAAATGTAATAGTACAGTTTAAACCAGACGTGGTTGCGGGCCTCACTAACTAACCAAATTACCTACACAAATATTCCTATTAGATAAGATATCTATTGTATGAGTACATAATCAAGGGTAATAGTAATTTTATCAAGGCAGATAAAACTAGATTTGTAATTCATTGTAAATAAATATTGATCAGTCATTAATATAAAAGACAGTTAAATATTCCCCGTACGTTAATTACATAATTAGTACATTATATTTTGTGATAAGCACTTACTTGCTTAAACGCCAGCCATTTATAATAATAGCTACTTTTATAAAGTAAACGTCCTGATACAGTGGCAAATTGAATAAATTAATTATATATAATGTAAACTGGGAAAATAACATAGCAGTTAAATGTATCAACATTGGATCGAGCAATAATTTACAAAGCTTGCATTACGATAGCTATTATAACATTTGAATTACCCTTTGCCTTATAAATTTAACAATTTTATAGTAATACATGTGTATGTATCAGTTTGTTTGTAATCCAATAACATCGTTTAAATGTATGGATTAAATGTTTCAACTGGTTATAATATTCACATATGCATTAATGAAATGCGAAAACCAAGCGTAGGATTTGTTGTCAGTATATCATTGTCACAATTAATATTACTTTAAAACCAAAAGAAAGCTAGATAGAGTTAACAACTAATTTTTGTTTTGAAGTTGTTATTTAATTGGGTATTTGGTAGGGTATTCATCGCTCTTCTAGCTCCAAGTATCTGCTTCGTTAAAGTTAGCGAGGTAGAAAAAGTTAACAGTGTATAACTTAGAGCGAGTCACTGACTACATTACCTACTGATTACTTTTGCAATTCCTTGCTCTGATATTGTGCTCTTTAAAAAATATTTTCCAAGCCAAAACTTTTTTGTGTTTATAATTAGTAGCGTTTGCGTATTACACTACAATTATTGTAATAAATAGAGTTGTTATTTGTAACTTAATTCTCTCTTATTAAAAAGAAATATCATTCGATATTCAATACTGAACTTAATTATTATTTTCAACGTAAAAACCATTTAAAACTAAAAAAAAATTACGTATTGGGCTATATAAACACATGTTAAATAATATTTATTTGTCTGTTTAATACTTACGAAAATTTTGACACATCCTGTTGGTTTTACCTGTATTCTTACGGTAAAAACGTTTGTTAACTAAACAATAATGGTTATGGGGATATTAAATGATAATATAATTTTATTTGAGTGTTCACGTATGATATTAGTTCATGTTTTAGAATTTGTCTTTGAAAATGATAGCCTTTTTTTCTGTAGTGTCGAAATCAGCCAACATGGAAAATCCTCTTACACACGTCCTAGGAATTCTCATTAGATGTACTAAATTGATTATATCTATATACTTATATATAACTAACATTATATGTACAAATGTTAAGATTACCAAATGTTTTAATTAAAAATTAACATAAAATGTTAACATTGATTTAACGTTCAACATATTAAATTAAGTATGTACGTATTTTAACGTATGTTGCACCATTTTGATGTTCATTTTAGATATTTCAACACCATCAAACTTTTAAATGTTTTTAATATTAGTAAATGGAAATATAATAGGTTCAAATGTTTTCTGGATTACTTATTCTAATAAAAATGCAGGAAAATTAAACTATCGTACTCTGTAACTAAAATTATATTTATGTGTCCTAGAAATTAAGATTTAATACATTATTAGTCTTGGAGGCAGAGACAAAATGAAGGAAGAAAATGTTTTAATTAAAAATTAACATAAAATATGTAAACATTGATTTAACGTTCAACATATTAAATTAAGTACGTACGTATTTTAACGTATGTTGCACCATTTTGATGTTCATTTTAGATATTTCAACACCAACAAACTTTTAAATGTTTTCAATATTAGTAAATGGAAATAAAATAGGTTCAAATGTTTTCTGGATTTCTTATTCTAATAAAAATACAGGAAAATTAAACGATCGTACTCTGTAACTATAACTATATTTATGTGTCCTAGAAATTAAGATTTAATACATTATTAGACTTGGGGGCAGAAACAAAATGAATGATGTAATAGTCCCATATCGAACAATTTGCTCATATAAGTATAATTTTGTGTGTTTATATTTCTTCATTTTGTAGTGTTAAAAAGTGTCACTTTCCTCCTGCACTGTAGTAAACTTGTACACAACATAGATAAAATATAAAGACGCAATAAATGCTATGTATTGTCATCATCACCGGTACACTTATCAGGTAAAAAAAAAACACGTTATGAAATAAGTCCTTTCATGCAGACAGATGGAAAACCATATGTATTAGGACATATTTATCCAAGAACTGTTTTCTTAGTTATCATGAAAGTAATCATATTCCTGCCTATCAAAGAAAGTTGGCTTAAAAAAAAAAAAAAACTAAATTATTTCTTAAATAGACTTCATGTAAGAACCAAATTTTTATTTCCTGATGACAGTTAAATAAAAAATAGATAGGACACGTTTATTTTAACATAACATATTTGTATCAAAACAACAATGCTATAGATTGTCATTTAGATATATTGATAGATAGTCATTTAGATCAAACAAGAATCAACGTATTGCTCATTTGTTAAGTGCATTCAATATTGTACAGCGTTTTAAATAATAGAAAAATCAATTGTACTATGGCATGTATGATAAGGTAATTGACGAATGAAATATTTAATTTAATCACTAGGTTAATGGAATATCATACGTCATTAATTGTTTGTCTACACTCAATTCAAATTCTCACAATCTCTTTATCAATTTTATGTATCGTTTGACTCCATTATTGTTGTATGTTACGTGAAATATTGTTACAAACCCATTCTTACATTTTACAAGGTGAATAAGCTTTTACGTATTTAAAGGTGAATATGAGTGTTTTGTTAAAAGTAAGTGAACTTAAGATCTATTAAGTCTTGTTACTGAGTTCATTTTGTGTTCGAGAAGAGCCCTTTAAAAATATCTCATCATCCGGGCAATAGCTTAACGTGTAATCTGAACCATGTAGTTATTTGTCGGATCTGAAAACGAGGTAACACTTTAGCTTAGGCTTTGGTCTGTAGAGGACACAGAGTCTAAGGTTAGAATTCCCCATTGAGCTGACAATCAGGCCTTAACTTGTTGAAGTTCACAAACAGGCATGCAGTGAAATGGCGAGTGAAGTTAATAAAAAAGATTGTTTGCTACCCTACAACCATAATACTTGTTTTATCTACATAGAAAACCTCCAAACCCAGCAAACAAGGACACAATGAACTCATCTTGTAGTGTATATGCTGAAGGCAACATTTTAGCAGTCCTTCAACATGAATTACCCATATGTGAATGTAAAGATATGATAAGGGATGGTTATCGTAAGATAATAAGTTAGTTATTTTAACATTGCCATTTAATATAAAGTGTCCATAGTTAATTGATTTTCTATATAAATGGAATTTTGTGTTACGATTTATAATTTGAAAACACTCAAACGTTGTTATATACTAGATTTTTTATTTTAAATTACAAATTTAAAATGTTAAAAACACGATTTACATGGTTTATTAAAGTTTTTTTTTTTAATTGAAAAAAATTAAAATGTTGCTTTTCATATCCTGTAATAGCGTTTTGAGGTTCATAATCAAACAAATATTTTATTATTATTTGACTACATAAAGTCGCTAATTTGTTCTTTATAGACTTATAGCTCATTAGGAAACTATGCGATGTATTTTATGACAAATTTAACAATATAGTGGGTGAACCTAACCAACTAAGAGTATATAGAGTAATATATCATATATTAAAAAAAATACATTTAAGTTTTATCTAACACTTGGTTGATTTAATTATTTCAACCAATGAGAATTAAACACATTTCAGTTCAAATTTATTCGTATCTAGTTTATTTAAAAGTAATAAAACATATATTAAAAAAAAAGTATTTAAGTTTTATTTTAAACTAGATACGCATACATTTGAACTTAAAAATATTTAATTATCTTTCGTTGAAAGAATACAAAAATCATACATAAAACGAAATCGCTAGAGTTAAATAATGAGGGAGGTATATAGTTTTATAAATCTTGTAAGGCAGGGCAGGTGGGGATAGTGAGGGAGAGAATTAACACGTTAATTGTGTAGTAGTAAGTCAAACTCTTAGCTTCTCCTAGCTACAGTTGCGATAACACCAAGAACTAAATTCCTTGGAACACTCAACTGGGTACCTAGATGAACACCCTTAAAGGAGGCAACTAGAGGGAAATAAGAGAAAAAAAACATTAAAAAAACAACAAAAATATAAGAATAACAACAGAAAAAATGAAAAAAAAAGAACTACCATTGGTACTATTTTGGAATAAATCATAATCATTTTATCACTGTTCTACATTCCATGACCATTAAGGCAATTTTTAGTAATTAATACAAAAAATAATTTTGTATTTATCGCCTCATTTCCCCTCAGTCAACGAAGGTGAATAATTAATGAATTAATACATAATGACTATTTTTATCCCTAACTATTATTGGTTTACCTCAGTTTACACATTAATTCATCTCTTAATTTATGACAATAACAAATAAAACATACAATATTTCTCCTAGAAAACCGGTTTAGTATCAACCTATAACCCAACTTTATGTTCATTTATCTAGGTATAACTATTATCCTCAAAGTTGTGCATTAATCAAGCATATCCTTGTAAAGTTTTCAGGAAGAATGTAGTCGTTTATTTCCTTTCTTTTTTATATTACTTATTATTTCATAACTTGACAGTAATGTTTAAAGTTGTGTCATCATTTGACTACATCACACAATGAGCATCGCATTGACAACTCAAGCCGTCATAAGGCCAGCGACTTTTCCTCAATATATTGTTCTAGAAATATAACAGTTTCTGCAAGCTCAACTTGTCAGTTGTTACGCAGTGAACTCTATCTAAATAATACAACCTAAATTACCCTTTACATTTACTGTCCTACACCACTAAAACTAATTTGTAATGTTTTATGTTATTAATGGATAGCAGGTAATACACAAATTTCAATTTCAAATAATGTACATTTAAAATTACATGTTTGGTTTAACACCACTTTTTCTTTAAGATGAAAGTGGCCTTGTCCATTTCAACGTTATAACAAGTTAACAGCATCGATTAATGACGAACGTGGCTGTTCCTTGGATGGCTGACCGTCTGAGTAAAACCGTTCTTGTACGTAGCCCGCATCCCCGGTTACCGGTAGAGTTTTGGAGGTAATCTTAGTGTTGGACCCAGGTTAATTGTTAGAGACAGCTTTTTAACCCTAACCTTTTCAGCAAAATAAGAACCCGTTTAACTTTTTAAACGTTTTCAAGTAGTTTCAATGTGGTTAAACTAAATACGTTCTAAGGACTTGTCATTGTGTAAGTTGACATCCCCTTTGTTGGCCTAATTTTATCAATTTAAAACGTATATCTATTTTCAATAAATTAAAATTTCTTTATATCTGTTTTTAGTAGAACTATTTTAGAGTATTGAACTTTATTCATTGTCTATAGTCCTGTACCATGTCATTTAAATTTACTTCTCTTGTATTTCTATTTTCATTTTATTCATCGTGATAATATAAGCTGATACATTAGTTTATTTTTATTCATTGTTAAATAGTACATTTATTAATAATAAAATAATCAACAATGTACATGTGACCATGGAGTTCTAGTTTCAAAACTTGTAATATAATTAATCATTAGGAAGACTACAAAAGTACGTTAACCTTATTATTAGTGTCTTGCTTTAATATTTTCAAACTATCATATGTCTTGAAAATTAGTCGGTTTACAATAATTTGTTTAATAATATAATATTCTTGAATTATATCCGTAGTAAATGAATCTATACTTTTTTAACTTTGTCTTCTGAAACATTTATTTTAAGTTTAGCAAATTAATCATCTAAGTTTGTAATATAAATACAAAACATTCATATAAAAACCAATTAAATATTAATACATTTTATTATTTAATACTGGACATGACATTTAGTGTATTTTCAACATTCCCGTTCTTTTTTACTCTATCTTTTCCTTATTTTTCATCTTGATTTTCTGTCATCTCGCATATATGGAATATTAACAACCTAGTAACAAACAGCCCAGCGATCAAAGTCGTCATTCATTTGGAAGTATCCAGAGGACTTGACCATCTATGGAACACGGTCTGAAAGTTAATTTCTGTGAACTCTAGATGGTTTTCATTCAACCGGACAATTTGGTCTTGAATAACTGCAAACTTTGACTTTGCTGTCTGGCCAGTTCAATAATTTAAATCTAAAGGAAAAGTACTGAGTAATACACATTTTGATTTGAAATTGTAAAATTATAAACTTGTTTTTCAAATGTTTAGAAGAAAAGTTATACACTAATGTTCTCAATATATATTAAAACTTGTATTCTTACAAACCGATATCTTAAAAGTTACCCACTCAAATAGTTCGATTTAAAAAAAAACTGTAAATTTTTTACTTAGATTTTTATTGCTTTCACTGGAGTATCTGAGAACATATACTTTGATACTACTAACGATTAAATTTATCAAGCCTCATAAAATCAGTCCTAAAAACATCAGTTATAACATTCTTAAATTTAAATAATATTTTATTGTATCGTAGATTGATAATACCATCGCTTACTTTACAAATGTATTAGTGCTCAGTGCGTGGTTATTGCTATAAATTATATTTTAACTGAAAAGTAAATTGATAGTTATATCATTCATGTATCTAAAATTACACATAACTCTTTCACCAATGTTGTTATGTATAATCTTTGCTAATCTTCACTTTTTTATATCAGCACTAATATTTATAATCCTTTATCTTAAGTTGAATGAATTCATTTATTATGAAAATCACTTTGGAATTATTGGTGTAATCATATTTTAATTAATATTTCCAGGATCATATTTAATTTGGAGTACTAAATTATAGTTAGTTTGTATAACAGATGTAACTAATGAATTTTAATAATATTTAATTAATGTTTTGAAATATTTTTAGTCAGTAATTTATTGTACATCATATTCTTTCAATTTCAAATGGAGAATAAATAATAAGTTTGATTAATATCATATTGTAAACTCATGAATTGCGATGTCAACTTTGAAACTGTAAGCTAATTAGCATTGTTAATTTCCCCCACCACATGTCAAAGCTGCTGCCTTTATATAGTAATGTCATTGTGTCAACCCCAGCACTCTATGACGTCACCGCAGACCACTTACAAGGGCCTAATTAGTTTACATGAGGTATCTAACAGCTGATCAAATAGAATGATTCTATAACCTAATATGAAAATTAAAAAAATATAGAGTGATAAGTTCTAATTTTCAAACAATTAAATCATTCTTATTTTGTTCTTTAAAATTGTTACTAAATATTTGTTTCAATTAGGGTACTTTTTATGTTTCAATTCTATTTACGTCTGTCAATATTTGTGCTCAGTAATCAATTAATTTGTAAAATGAGTCCTTCTAAATTTTATTTTTGTGACTCTTATTAGATTCCAAATTTTTACAGACTAAAAATGCGCAAATATATATAAATTTTAGTGATAACATTTGTTAGTGAATTTGTTTTAAATAATGATCTATAGAATGTATTTGTTTACAAATATTTCTCAAAAATGCATAAATATTTAAAAAAATGTTCCTGTTAAATAAAGAGATAAATACATTGTATACTGAACAGCATTGCTTTTTGGTAACTTCTCTTCTTTATGTAAGGTGACAGAAGACACATATTTTGGTTCCATTATGCTTTCTATTTGAAAAATTCATGTATTATTATTACTATAAAAATGGTAACTCGTCCGTTTTTATTAAGGGTGACATTTTCCCAGTGACTAATTTATTTATTGATTTCCGACCATACACCTAATCATACACTATACTATTGTAATAATGACCCCCCCCCCACCTACTCTGACACTACTGTAGTGTGGACCCTCCTACCCAACTATATACGAAAAAGGTGATACAGACCGGGTCATGGTGCTAGACGTGTGCGAGAGGTAGTGCAAGTGAGATAGTGAATTTCCAAACCATACTTCTCCTACTCCGTTTGTGTACAATATGTCCAAAATCTAGCCTCAGATATGATTGAGCTGGCTGCTTATATAGTTTACTGCATGGTGCTTGTGTGAATACGTCAATATAGTTTTAAAGATAAAATCACTAGAATAAAGATTGAGATAGTAATATGAATAATTTAAATAACAGTGCTTCTTTATGTTGTGATTTTTTAATAACTCAGTTGGTTAAGTGTCACAAGAAAAATGTAAACAATATTAAAGTACTAGAAACAAAATTTTAGAAGAAAACCAAAACAGCTCATTTCATTCAATCCGAGGCGTTGATTTAGTAACAATACTGTACAAATATTGCTGGATAAAGAAATCCATTGATGCGCATGCTCAAACCATACGCTCAATACTACAGTCCTGTGCGTAATAGAATAATTTAACTAGAAGTTATATTTGGATTACAGGAAATAAATCTTTTTTAGTTGAATAAATAAGATTAACTATTTATCGATAACAATTTTATATTTTATCATACTTACATTTTTATTGCACTAGTAATAGATCAAAAACCACTAATGTATAATAAAAAGTAAAAAATAATGAAGTTTGAATCAAGAAGGAGTCATCATTCAGTTAGCTAGAATATTTAGAAACTTTTGAAAAGGGTTCTTGTGTTTGGTAAAAGTTTTAAAGGGTTTGGAGAACTTTTGTCTTTTACCTCGTTACTCATGCATCATAACGTTTATGTGAACTAAATCATAAGTTCTTATTTATGATTATTTAGTCTAACAATTAATTTTTCCTTTATCTTACTTAAATACCCTTGTAATATTTTTTTTTTGCTTCTGCGATGTTTTTGGTTAAACAAATTGTACTAACTAAGAAATTTTACATAAACAAGCTATATCTAAACACTAGTCTCCTTACAGGTATATTTATGAACACTCTCTATTCTAATTAAGAAAATAATAGTTTTACAAATTATTATAATTAGTATTTAATTCTTGCAAATCAGAAGATCCGAGAATTTATCTAGCTATATAGAATAAATTACTTAATATTACTTTATCTTTTATTCTATTATTATTTAATAACAAAATATACACCAAGAACTGTTAATATTATCACAGGCAATCCTATTTAAAAGAAAATTGCACATTTTTATGCTGGGGATGCTATTCTACTTAGTCAAACTGTAAAAATATTATTTTAAATTTTACTAAGAGATTTGCGGATGGACTTTATGTATATGTGAGAAATTTCAGGAGGGCCCATGTGAAACTGAACTAATCACAGTAGAGCAAACAAGCACTAAAACACGTGCATTAACTCATAATTATTCAGTAATAGATTACATTATATTGACTTTCATGTTATTTTAGTTTAACCTTTTTCGATGTGGCTTTTAATAGTTAAACAATGAACTAAGCTTACTCTAAGAGTCTGTAAATAAGCATGTTTAATTTTGCACCACCAAGGAAAATGTCATGTTTATGGTTAGCCAGTATATTTTCAATTTTAGACAGGCTGCCTCTGTCAATTTATTACTATATACAATTTGTTAAAGTGACGAAGAACATAATTTGACTGCCTCAGTTAATGCCACTAAATTGAATTATCCTGTAGCAACCTCATTCACCTGCCACGTCTCTAAGTGATTGTTACATTGTGATAACGCAGAGGCCATTAGCCCAAGTACATTTTATACATGTCGGTGAATTCCTGTATGGCTGCACGAACTAATTATTACCAGACAGAAATACCATCTGAGATTATAATTAAAAAGGTATGAATAGTATATGAAATATCTATTCATACCCTTTTATTATATTTATTAAATTAAACTTATATTCAAATTTTTTATAATTTTTACCACGCATTCACTCTCAGTAATAAGGGTTTTTTGGTGCAACTGTTTTTAAAATGAGTGAAGTATATATTGTAGAGTACCATATAATCTTTAATATATTATTTTTACTGCCAACCTGTTTTACGTTTAATGTAACTTCATTTTAAAATCTTCAATCGCCAGTTCACTTGGGCCTAGATTTAGATTTAGATTTAGATTGAAAGGGGATGTACAGTTGGTCCAGCCAACCCTTGCAACGAAGCCTGGGGCTTTTTGTGCCAATCCCGGAGCCTAATCGTCGTAAAGCTGGCAATCCTTGACCAGGTCAAGGAGCTTCTTCACTAGATTAGTAATTTCCGACTGTCCCAGAGGTGAGCCTTCAAAAAGTACTCTTCTCCTGGCACCAAGAGCCTCACACTCCAGGACAATGTATTCTGCCGACGAGTCGTCCTCCCCACAGAGGCGACAGATGGGATCCTCCGTAAAGAGTCCCACTGTTCTTGGATGCCTCCGGAATTTGCCGTGACCGGTGATGAATCCCACCACCAGCTTGACGTGCAATTTACTCAACCCAAGAAGTGGCTTTGTTAACTTCTGGGAAGGATTTCTGACAAGAACCTTGCCGAGTCTTTGCCCTGGGAACCACCACCGTCTTTCAAGATGTCTGGCGCTGACCCAGTTTTTGATTGCTGTTTTAACAGCTGCAATCGAAACGCCGCAGGCCGGCTCAGGACCAATGAAGGGCTTGATAGCACCTTCCCTAGCCAAGGCATCGGCCTGCTCGTTGCCTTCTAATCCCCTATGTCCTAGGGATCCATTCCAGCAAGACCTGATTTCTTGAGCCCAGCATGCTGAGGGACTCCACAAATTCCCAGTTTAGACCAGACGAAACCTTCCAGGAGTCAAGAGCCCCTAAGGCCACCTGACTGTCTGAGAGGATGTGGATATGTTTCCCGCAAACTTCTATCATAGTTTGCGCTGAACGTATGGCGACTTCAGCTTGGAAAACGGTGCCATACGCTCCCAGGCTCACGCTAGTGTTGGTCCTGGGGTCGCCAGTATAGACACCAAATCCAGCTCTGTTGCCCATTCTTGACCCGTCTGTGAACCATACAATTCGGTCGTGAGAAGAAACCGGGCTACTAACAGCGTCCCAGTACTCCCTCGACCTGAAATCCACAGTATAGGGTCTGGTGAAAAGATACTTAGTCCCAATGAAGTCAAACTTCATTGAGAGTACCTCATCGTTTACTAGATTGACCACTGAGGAGTGACCTATACAGGACCCCCTCCAGTGGTCAGTCAGTTGAAGCCTGTAAGCCGCCGCCCGAGCCTCCAGGTTAAGAAGAACCTCCAGTGCAATTAAAGGGGTCGCCTAAAGGCCCCTGTCATGCACATGCAGGCAAGTCTTTGTTGGCTTGAAAGCCTACCCCGGACACGGTACGGCATGGGAGAGTGGATGTTTGGTAGGATAAGGAATTAATGGGATATGAGTGCTCTCAGTATCGGGATCACACTGAGAGCTGTGGGAAGGTACCCTCCTCCTTTCTCATCGGTTATGGGAAAGATGAGACCCCGGGCTTGGGACCGGTGCAGCGGAGTTCACTTGGGCCTATATATCTGTTTGTGAATTTTAATAAACAAGTGTAGCATCGGCTGTTAGCTCAGTGGAGATTCAAACCTTCGACTCTGTCCCCCACAGTATTAAGTTATAAATACTGAGCCACCTTGCCAGGAAATAACACGTTTTTTCAACACTTATATTTATTATTTTTCATTTTATTTTATTGTTAATTTATTTATAGAATCATACATACGTCCTAACGCGCTAAACATATTATTTAAATCATAAACTTTTAAAACAGTAAAATTTATTGTTTGTATTTGTTAGTAAAAAACAGTATAGAAAATTCACTCATTTGAATTTATAACTATCATAGTATTATTGTAAATCATTTCTGAAAGACAATAAAAGTTTTTAATTCCACAGGTAAGTTTATAGTTTTTGTTCGTTTCACGCTTGTTTTTTTAAGCAATATTTTTTATTGTGACTGGTGAAATGTCAACAAAATATTATATTTACGCATTAATCATCAGTAAAACAGTAATCGTACAGAGAGTAGATGACGGTCAATGATTTACATTGTTAACAAACACTTTTCATAAAATACATTAGTTGTATGAATGGGTGTGGTCGTTCACACGTTGGGTTTGTGGCTGACATTCACAAGCGGGGTTCATTTTTATCAACAGGCAATATTATGTAAATCTTTACTTGGTATGGTAATAGATTCAGTTCACCCTTCTTGTTTAAGGAGACGTGACTTTCTTACCTCTAAGCTTCCAGATCATATTGTTTACACAAGAAATGTATATCACATGAAAAACAGTTTTGTAACTGTAAATTATTTTATAGTTTTTATGTTAATAATTTTTTTAACAAACAGCCTTTTATTAATATTTTTATTTAAAACATTATGAAAAAACTAATGTTGAAACAGTTTCACGTATTTAAGGTGTTTATAAAATACCAGGACGTATTTAAATTGTATTATATATGGATAAAGCCTAAATAACCTACAGTTAGCCAAAAAATTTTACTTTTTAAGCATCTTCACATTTTCAATCACCTTGTGAGCAATCAGCCTCTTTAGGGAGATATCTGTTTTATAAAATTATATAGGTTGTGTAAAATATAGATTAACAAATTATATAAAACCAATCGTACAAAGGAACTTTAAGAAATTTAACGTGGTAGTAAATGACAGCAGTTTGATGTTTGAACTGACCAGCGATTGCTCATTATTTCTACCATCCTAGGATGGTTCAATACATATTTAGCTACTACAGATGGGACTAATTACAATGTCCACTTAAAGGATGTTTAAAGCGATGATGAATAACATTAATTAGCTATTTCAAGATGGTAAAATTACAAGCACTGATATGATGATGTCTGATAATGTAAATCATTATCTTACGATGCAACGACAGATCACAATTCGACCGAAATAAACTATATGGTGTTGTTTGACAATTACTAAGCATAGTTGCATCAAATATGTTAAATATTTTATTGATTCTGTTCCTCAATTATTTTGTTCTTCGTCTATAGGTTTGTATTATATATTCTGTCTTTATGGTGGACTAAAAAAAGGTTTGATTGGAGTGAATAAAGAAAATATGCCAGCCAAAGAACGACATTTGTCCACAAAGTACAAATACATGGTACTTACAAAGTATATGGTGGTGCTTGTAAATAATGCTGTTCTAGTTGCATGATACTGGTTTAGGTTTTAATTGATTATGTACCTCAATACTCATTTTTTTCTAAAGCCTTTGTTTCATATAATCTGCTTTTAAGGTAATCAGTAAGAAAATAATCCGATCGGGATAGTGACAATAGTTGAAGTTTAGGGGAAGGAGTTGCTAGTTTGGTTTGCTTTCCCAAGGAGTAGGAACAAGAAACCACTTTCATAGAGATTTAATAAATCTTGTACCGCCCGTGAATTTGGATAGTAAGGAAGTCAGTTAATTCCATGTGTATTTCTATCTACATTTGCGAAAACATTATGATTAGATCTTAGCTTTGTCCGTATTAAAGGGGTTCTATATCCTGCCGAGACTAAATATGACTACGATTTCATTACGTGTAGTTTTAAAAGAGGACTCCAGCCAAGCCACCTTCCCTTCGTTAGATTTATGTAAGATTCTCATAAAATGTGTGTAATTTTTACTCTAGAATCTGATGATTGTATATTTAACTTTCTCCCGTGCGTTAGCATAGATAAATTATTGTGATCGTAAAAAAATGGAAATTTTACAAGTAAATCTAAACATCCATTTTAGGGTCTCCGAACCAAACAAACTGGTTAAAAAAAAGTTGTCGGCTTTTGTTCGTATGTTTGTGTGTATGTATATGCACTTTACTGCAAATCAAACAAATAGATATATTTCTATTACGTGTTGTATGGAGATGTATTTATCCAATGACTCTAGACCGTCATTTTGCTTTCTCAAACATCTAAAAACATACAAAAAAGGAGTTGTGTAAAAATGGCCCTAAATATTTTGATAACATTTTTAGGAAAGGTATTGAAATTAAAAATATAGTAGTAAAAACTCCGTATAATTGTCTTTATTATTTTTGAGTTAGAAAATTGTTTTACGGGAAAAATTTTTTTTTTCAAACCTATTCTAACGGTTTTCATTACATTTTCAGTAAAAATTCTAATTACAAATAAAAAAGAAATTTAGAGACCACCACAAATCAAGTTGTTATAGGTTTTTACATAAAATCTGGCTATGAGGTTAACTGAACAGCTGTTTTTTATGATTATTTTTTCCTTACTTTTATTTATATAAAATAAGTGTTTCGTCTGTACATACGTTATGAGAATAATTAATTAACCATCTGTTTTATTTAAGTATGTTTTAACATCCTTCTAATTTTAAGTCAAAGATGTATATCTTAATTATAAGAAAACTTAAAAATCAAATCACTAAACTACTTTAACTGTTATTTCCTTAACGATCTTTTTAAATTTTTATAACAATCTGAGATAACAACGGGAGGGAGAGAAAGTTTGTACCAGCTACCTGGTATCATTTATTTATATTTCGTATAAATACTCAGTGGAAATCTGAAATTTGGGTATCTAATAAAGGTACTAACCTTTCTTATTTCAAAATATTGCCTTTTCATAATGAAAATTAGTTAAACTGCTTTCGAAGTTAAACTTAGGCAATATAATCTCCCCACATACACGACGTTAATGTCTGGTGGGAGGGTAGTTATGTTATACGTGTTGGAGAGGGGATGGACCATTAATACTGTACGTGTTAGAGGAGGAGGAGTAGTCATTAATGTTACATGAGCGAGAGTGTGTAAATGGTCGTACGTGATGTACATATGTGCTTCGTTGTACATAGAGGATGTGGTGAATATGTTCGAATAACAACGGAACATTTCTATGATATGGAGAATGTGTAACTCTACTTATAGTCATGTAGTTCATTTCAATTAAAATTTTCTTTAAAAAACACTATAACTTTTCAAGACGTTTATTCTAAAAAAAGGAATGGATTACACAAACATAGTTTATTTTCAACATTCTATGTGGTATTGTAATGAATAAGTAATTCTATTAACCTACATTTTGATAACAGTATAATTGCACTTGTTCAATGTTTTACTGGCTATCAATAATTACATCCAAATGATGTTTTGTTCGTAATTTTAAAATTGTATTTTCCTATCTCAACTATACTAATCTACAATTAAAACTAAACATTTCAAATATTTTAATATTAAATATTTATAAAAGGTATATTTTAATTGTTATGCTTATGTTAACTTCCATTTTCTATTTATTTACATTTTTTTAAATGCTGACAAGTAAAAGACTGTAAATTAATACAAAAATTATTTGGTACAAACAGAATAGTGGTTAATTCCGTTCGAGAAGATAAACTAAAGACGCAGGTGGTAGGTGGAGATAATGAGACCCATTAAGGTGACATGAGGGGTTGGCATTAAGGGGATGTTATTAAACGTTCTACAATTGTTGTAGAGTGTATTACAGAGCTTGTTGAGAAATCTGCCATTTTGGATTATCTGAAGGAACAATATTACAAGGTATATAGAGTTTAATAGATATTTGTTATCAGATTTACAAGTATAAAACCATTAGTATTATTTGCTTATTATTATTAATAATATTTTGATTTCTATCATAAACTGTTCTTGAGTTATAAGATTATTTGTAAAAACACATACAGACAGTAAACTAGTTAACCATTGTTATTTGCTATATTTTACCATGCCAACAAAACCTATATACGTCTGCTAATAAAAAAAAATAATAACGATTTACTAGTTTATATCATTTTAAACAAGATGTAATCGCATAATTTCAATTGTGCAACGTAAAAATTATACGTGGGTAATTTAAACTAAATTTGTTAAAATTTAATATTTTGTTACTTGGAAAATAATTATTGATGTTCACGAAGTAAAAGTAAATACAAATTTATAATTATGTAAACATAATATATGATTCTAAATGTTGCCTTTAGTTGTCAGAAAACACGCCTAAATATTATTTTTAAATCTACGTTTACTGCCAATAATAAAATATTAAAAAAAAATTATTTTATATACAGAAAGTCCATAAAATATAATTGCTTTCTAACTTACTATTACACTGGCAAACATGCATACAATTGTCTAACTATTAATATACTTTTGCCATTATAGCTGTTTTTAATGTAACAGGACTCCTAATTGCTCCTAAAAAATTTAAATTTGATGTAGCGTTTATCGTGACACGGTGATCTTAATATAGCAGATTGCCAAAATGCTATACATAAATAAATAAGATCAAATGATAGCTGCATTTAATTCAGAACTACATCTTCACAAACATAATTTTAAGCTTTCTAAATGTGATACACGATCCATAATTATTTGTTTTTGCAAAGTTGTTAATGTTTTATTTTTACTTTATCAATGTGTTTCTTAAATCAACAATGTATTTAAAAATCATTAAAACAGATAAACATATATTATTTTATTATTATTTACCAAAATTTAGTTTTAAATAATAATCATGAATTTTATAAATATGAAAAATCATTAGTGACTTACAAAAGTTAAAGTTAAAAATGTTTTCCAATGTAAACTCTACTTGCTACTTTTCTCAGTTAAACTGTCTTACAAAGTCACTTGAACCAAAAAAAACTTTTGGGAATGTCTGTGTGTTAGGAGGCTTTGTAAGTATTTCACTTTTAAATTCTTTACCTTCCAGCAAATGTAAATATATATATATATATATATATATATATATATATATATATATATATATTATATCTATATATGTTTTACTTAAAAAACTGAGTAATTTGTCGCCTAGTACCTAGTATTCACTCGTTTTTAAATATTTAACTGCAGGCTACACTAACGTTGTGTCTTGGTTAGCCTGAATATTGGGACAGTAAATTCAATGATGCTATGAAACAGTAAGACAAATTTGTTACTATAAAAAAAAAAAACAATATGTATGTAGTAAATAATGATTTCCCAATAATGATATCTTCTTACTGTGACATGCAAGTAAATAAAAAAAACTGGAAAATCAAGAATTGGGTAACAAAGATACGACACTTTTATTTTATCTCATATGTTAAATTTCTTCTAGTAGTTTTAAATAATATGTTCTGGTATTAGTTATGAACAGATAATAGTTATTAATAACATGTTATCAAAAAATAACTTCTTGTGGTTCAAATATATAACAACAATGTACTTGTTACATAATTATAAGTGTTTGTAAAATTACAAATGGATATGCACAATACTAGTTTTAGCATCCCATGAAACTATTTACAATTTAGTATAATCTAACAGTAGCCAGTTTAATAAAAAGGAAGTTTATAAAATACTGGAATCAAATTAAATTTAACTGTATGTTACATTATCCATGCATATAAATAGTAGATTTACCGGTTCTGGACAAACTTTACCTCGAAGGAAACCTGTTTGCTGAAAAACTCATTTTGCAGGGTAATGTCATTAAAGTAGATTGTTTCCAGCGAGGAGTGTTGATAAGCTGATAATATTCAGGCCAGTAACAGCAACGTTTGCATGAACAGTATAATTGAATGTTGTGTCAATTGTAATGTAAATATGTTTGCTTTTAGTTCACAAATTGTATAACTAAATAATTGCTATATGTATGAAAGAAAATTAACAAAAAAAATTAATTAAGCAGGTAAATGTTATCCTATTTAGTACGCTTAATCGGCCTGTTTCACTACTAATAATTAAAGCTTCCGGTAACGACTGCATCAAGGTGTTGTACAGAATATTTACATCACCAAACCGTTTGGCCATGATGTGATGTAGCAGCCTTAGTAGTATCTCTTGAGACTGAACGGGTAATACAATGTTAAGTTATATAGTCAAGATTAGTTCCCCTCCCCTATAGAACTGATTTGACTAGTACCGATACATGAAGGGTAGTTTACTCACCAGCTCACACACGCGCGTGCACACACGTACAGTGGTATTTCACCCACCCGTATACATGCGGGTGTTGACCAAACCACCTACCAGTAAATAAACAATAATGGGTTTATCATTACCCATACATGTATGTACAACTTTCAGATACACAAACTGTGGTAGTTCTGATACCCTGTAGAACTGGTTTTTACGACTCTATAGACTAGACGGTGTAATAGCACTACATTCTGAGAGAAACCACTGAGGATGCCACATCATAGCTTGGCCGAACACTTTGGTGGTGTATATGTTGCAAATAAAACCTTGACGCGGTCGTTACCTGAATATTAAGCTATTAGATGTATTTTAGTCGTCTTCTATGTAGTAATTTATTAAGTTTATGGTTGTATTCATTAATGTGTTCAACTTGACTTCCCTAAATTGTTTTTCATACACAAATAAGTAAGAAATATACATATATAATTAATTTATTATATTATAGAATGGACAGTAACCATTAATAACATGTATTGCATAAATATGTTTAGGTTTATGGTATGTTCTTATACACTCCATTATTAAATTTCTTAACGACATCAAGATGTAAAAAAAGCTACTAGACAGATTCAGACAGTATTATGTTTATTGACACCTCCAGTTATACAATTTTACCAATAAAGTTAATATTTGTCACCTATGGACCATTTATGGACAGAGTTAGTATCACATGGAATTGATATGAATAATACATAAATAATTTAAATATACACAGATAACGTGTAAAATATATAATATGTGATTAGTGAGGCATACATTAATAAAACTATAATTTATCTTAAAAGATGTCATAAAGATATTTTAGGGAACATATATTACAAAAATTCAGGCTTTATTCTTTTCGTGTACATTAAAGAATGAAGAAAGGTAAAGAGTTGGCCTTTTATGATAGAAACCCTTAATGAGTTCTTAAAACCTTCCAATTAATTCAAAAGTATATCAAATAGGTGCCTCACTTTGTTTTGTAAGAAAGGTGGTCACTAAAATTTGGCGTTTCTTTTTATTCCGTAAAAACAAAGTGATGGGTTTTACCTTATGAAATCTTATTTTATGTTTATATTTATATAAATTTGTAATAGAAAAAATACATCCAGAATTTTGGTAAAGTGCAATCACCAAGGTACTTGGTTCTGTTTTCGGTGCTTTTAATGGTTACCATTGAAATTTCCAGTACTAGAGAGGTATGGGGTATCCATGTTAAGTAGTGGTCAAATTTCGGATGTTGTCTAGGGAAGGCAACTGAGTATCAGCCTAATCAGTTACTCGAAAATCAGATCAATAAAAATCTCACCTTAAGCTGTAGGTCCCTTAGTTGTCTGGTTCTTGAGCTATCAGTAAGTGGCTCTTTATTAGGGTCCCTTCAGGTTCATTAGTAATAGTGACTACACTAGTTTATCTACATAGATCACACTCTTTAGTGAAAGAGGCTTTCATGTAGGCTGTGGCCTTGTTCACACATATTTCATGTTTGGCGTCTTATTAGTAAAGATATAATAAATGGTTCCAAAGAATTGGCATGAACTTTCCCATATTGAAGACTGAAAAATAAAGACTTTTAAAAGTACTAGTTTGATTCCTAAAAATATGTTTTTTTCCATAACTCAAAATCTAGTCAAGGTAGATAAATGCGGCTTTTACTAAAATATTTAAAATAGAAATTCACATCTTCCCTGAAAATGTAATCATAATCGTTAGAGCCATATTTGTCATTTTTGTCATTTTGCCATTGTTTGTGTTTATGTTTTTCTTTTGTCCATAAAAAATAAAAAAATTTGAATAAAATTTAAAAAATTAAAAAATGGTCTGGAGATATTGGTTATACACCTATATACCAAATTTTATAAACATTTATCCATTCAGTTGGTCTCCAGCGAACTGCACATTTTTTGGAAAAAACACTTTTTTAGGTTTGTCTAAAATGGATTTTTAAACTAACTTGTAAAAAATTTTATTTTTTACGATAACAATACTTTTAATATGCTAACGCATATGGGAGAAAGTGATACGTTTTGATACTGCTATTGTAATAAATTACCCTATATCTGATGTTTTGGTGATGATTTTCCCCTGAACTTTAACCAAAACGGTGATACCCACCTCTCCTAAACTATTACATTGAGTTACCCCTTCAAAATCTCACCCCCTTTACCTTCTCACCACCAGTTCTGCTGACGATTCCGTTCATGCTTAAAATAGGTTTGACACACCTACTACAGACACTTGCTCTAGTCTCTAGTATTCCCAGCTGAATACTAGGCTTTCGTCAGCTGAATCTCTGTAATACTTTTAACTATAGATTATGTATAGTGTGATTTATTTCCGCTAATATGTCAAACTATTTCTTTCCTAATTGTTAACAGTATTTTTAATTGCATTACTCCATATCTCCGTTCCTAATACTGTTAATTATGTGACTCATATAATATTAATCTATTTAAATCAAGTTTTCATAAATGCACCTTTCTTTCTGATTTTGATATTCGTTTTCACCCTTTACTGTAAAAGTTGATATTTATGTGGATCTATTTAAGCAGTATGCCAAGGGGTAAGTTTAATTTAGGCTGTACCATATACATGTTGCTTGTTTGAAATTATTTGTTAGGATTTTTGCGCCATTTAATCCTAGGTATAGTTAGAAGTTGTTTAAAAAATCTACTTTAATCTGATTTAATTTTCAATCTACATTATAATTCACCTCCAAATTAAGTGATAGAAGCCCTCTATTTAGCTTTCCTAAATATTCACTTACTTTAGGGAAGAGATCTAGCTTGAAATATACAAAATGTCAAGAGATTCAAGCTTAAAAATACTTATATCTTATACTATTTCCAATATTTGCTCATATACGTTTTATTTAAAAATACTTGTTGGTTGTCTATTGTAATATAAATGTTCATGTAAAATCTCCTGAGTCTAGCCTCATTAATCAAATATTGATTATTTTACTGTACCGTCAGTCATTGGTACAAACTAAGGCCGACTATTCCTTAGAAAGTGTCATTAATTAATAGCCCAATGACAAATGAACAGCCAGTGATTATCAGCTGATCCTTCTCAAAATTTATTGACCCTGATTGGGATCGAACTGACAACCTTTAGCACATGAAGCTGGGATTGAACCAACTACGCTACCGACCAATTTGTTGGTTGTCTATTGTAATATAAATGTTTATGTAAAATCTCCTGAGTCTAGCCTCATTAATCAAATATTGATTATTTTATTGTACCCTCAATTTTTTAAAACCTATATAAAAACCAACCAAATAGTTAAAAAAACTGAATTAGAGATATTCTGAACTATGGTTTTTTTTTTTACACTTAAAAAGAAGTTTTGGATTTGATTGATAATGAATACGAACTTTTTCGGATATATGATGACTATAATATATTATACTAGCTGACAGTCCCTACTTAATTACGCGGTGGTGGTCTACCTGCTTTCGTTATCCTACCAGCCTTTAAGTCTATATAGAGGCTGTAAAGTATAAAGAAAGTAATTGTTAAATTAAATAATGCCAATGCTACTCTTATGGAACAAAAGAAATATGGACTGGCTTTATTCCACATTAAGAATGGAATTTCGAAAAAAATCGTTTCTGTAATATGGGAGCTATCCTTCTGTAAAATTAAATCAAAATATGTTCAGTGGTTCTCGAGATTTAATTACAAATGAGTGCATAGTTTATGGAAATACTCCTTGTTATTTGTTACGAGAATAAATCTACAACGTATTATTCATTTCTAATGTAATATATCATGTTTAGCCCATATCATGACATAGAGGCCTGCATTAAACAAATTCAAACTTCCACTTTGAGACTGCCACAAAACTCATTAAAGTGTCGTTACCCCAAGAACACTTGTAAACTCTCAAGTTGTCTTTTGTTTTCGTTTAGGTTAACAAGATTAAATAAACTATTTTCGATCTGGAAAAGGTAGAAACATAATAACATTCTTTTATTTTTAATTGAATCACACTTAATCAAAACGTCTTGATCTAATAAAAATATGTCAATATAGAAAAATGAGTAAGGGGATACTCACTACTACCTGACGTTTATAATTATTTATTAATATTTTTCCAAGCACTGTAAACTGAGATTAGAATAAACAAAAATATTCTTTTTAAATCGCTTCAAATATATTTGTCCAAGCACACTGTAAATTGAAATTAGAATAAACAAAAATATTTTTTTTAAATCGCTTCAAAAATACTTTTATATTATATTTACCACTGTAAGTTTCAGAAGTTTCAACATCATTAAGGAAATTATTATTTTTTGTTTTTTAACAGGGTAAAACACTATAGTTTGTTTTATTTTGAGAATAATAAAAGTATTTTAATCTTAAATAGCTTATATATTTTTAAATGATATAATATTATGACGAGCAAAATGCTTAATTTTATTACTGTTAACAGTAAAATTACAGTGACAATGCTATTGGTCTATTTATCCGGCCTGTTGTAATATTAAATCCAATTAAACCATAAAATAAAATAAATAAAACCATATAATACAAAAAAGTTTATTTTAAAGTTAATTCATCAGCAAGTTTGATTAGTAGTAAGCATCACAATTGGCAAAATAATGTATTAATAAAATAATAACATTTTATATCTTAAAATTTGTGTTACAATTCACAATACGCTCAATTGTAGCAAACGTACGGTGGTATTAGCCCACCCTCCCACCCATACACGTATGGTGGTATTGGCCCACCCTCCCACCCATACACGTATGGTGGTATTGGCCCACCCTCCCACCCAGACACGTACGGTGGTATTGGCCCACCCTCCCACCCATACACGTATGGTGGTATTGGCCCACCCTCCCACCCAGACACGTACGGTAGTATTGGCCTACCCTCTCACCCAGACACGTACGGTAGTATTGGCCCACCCTCCCACCCATACACGTATGGTGGTATTGGCCCACCCTCCCACCCAGACACGTACGGTGGTATTGGCCCACCCTCCCACCCATACACGTATGGTGGTATTGGCCCACCCTCCCACCCAGACACGTACGGTGGTATTGGTTAGTGTGAAATCTAAATATAGAAAGCTTTGAATATTCAATAGAGCAATAGTGAATTTCATGGTCGTTAGATAACTAATATGTTTTAACAATTTGATAATAATTTATTTATTAAAATCTTTTTTAAATTTAATTCTACTGAAAATTAAGGTACATTTCAAGGTACGGTAAAAGTCTTGTATGAATAGATATATAGTTGTGTTTTTCATGAATATGCCTATTTTAAATGAAATACTTAAAATTAACCCGTAATAAAATAGCTTGGTAATATAAAAAATGTTCCTTATCCGCCATAACTACATAGTCATCACTAAATTTCCTCTTTCAATTAAAATAAACTAATTCACCCACATCTAAACTAAACGATTGCCCTTACGTGAAGAATTGTTCTCTTAACACAATTCAGCCAACAGCTACACCAGTTAAACTTCTGGCTTAAAGAATGTTATACTAATATTTATCTGTAGTAAGTATAACATTTTTAATAAGAATTGTTT
>JAQJVL010006731.1:0-27421 GCA_035578905.1 Stictocephala bisonia | reverse complement strand
ATTACAAAACTTTTGTCTTACCATACAAAAATTAAAATTTTACAAAACAATAATCAGACCAGTAATTCTCTACGGAGCTGAGTCATGGATTATCGACAAAAACACAGAAAAAAAGCTGATCACTTTTGAGAACAAAGTACTCAGAAAAATCTTTGGACCCACAATAGAAAACGGAGTATGGAGGCTGAAGCACAACAGAGAAATTAGAGATCTATTCAAAGAACCAGACATTATAGCAGAAGCCAAGTGCCGACGTTTGCGGTGGGCGGGGCACGTAATGAGAAGAAATAATAATACTATGATAAAACAAGTGTGGAAAGAAAACCCTGACGGTAGAAGGCCCCTGGACGTCCTAAGAAAAGATGGAAGGATCAAGTGGTCATCGACATGAATAAATTAAGGGTCAATGAAGAAGATGCAGAGGATCGTGGGAAGTGGAGGCAAACTGTTGGTGAGGCCAAATACCACCTTGGGTAACAGTGGCCATGGGAGTAAGTAAGTAAGTAACTGAGAGAACCGAATGAGCTTCAATAGCATAACAACGTCCGACCCCACTAAATCATATCTGGGGAATCTATTAAAAATAGTTTTATTTAAATTTATTTACAGTAGGTGCCAAAACCTTGAGTCTGGGGTTAGAATCTCAAAATGTTCAAATGCAAGTTTTTCTCACGTATAGTATATCATTTTAAAGTTTTTGTAAAGTGAATATGTTCGATGAAAATATTTTGTCCAAATATTAAAACTATTTCAAAATGGCAGACTAAAATATTAAAAGTTCGACCAACTAAAAAAATAAATCCTGATATTTTTATATTTGTTCAAAACAATATTCAAATTGGAATATTCTAAATGTATAAAACCTCTTAAAATAAGGCATACCATGGGAGGAGATTGTTGAGCCAGAATTAGTCAAGGTAATTAACAAAAAATGTGAAGATATGTACACAACAATAAAAATAGCTTGGTACTCAGGAAATGCAGAAAGCACTTGGAGGACTATCTTGGAAGGCACTAAGTACCGTATAAGGTAATATCCTGACATCAGACTTTGCCCCAAATTCATCAGAATTTAATTTTCAATAGCAAAATTGCTACCTATTGTTCAAGAAAAAATCACTAATACATCTTCCCATGAACAATACAAATTTGCATACTGTCTAAAATACATAACTAAACTTGTATAGTCTTTATAATTGGTGTATGAGTAAAACTGGCTGACATACATTATGAGGGAGGAAGTACAGTTGAACAAAACTAACATAACATAACCAAACAATATAACCTAAACAAATCTAACCAAAGTCGTAGTGAATTAATGGAAAAAGTTCAACAGCTGACTTCATACTGTTTTTATTTCAATATTATTAAAGTCTACAACATATTAAATGTCCTTATAAAAACTAAATTAGCCAGAACTCTTTTATTTATGTACTGCTTTTAATGAAAAGGGTATCATTGTATTTAGCATAGAAATATCTAAAATATTTTTATTTTACAGTTTTTCTCTTTACTTACTTGTTTATGCATAATTTTACTCAAAAAAAATTAAAATGCCGCCATTTTGAAATTTTTAAACTTGAAAAATTTTATGTAATTAAAATATTAAGGCATCTACCAAATTTTATACAAATATATCTTAGAGGTTTTTGATATATAAACGTTTTGGAAGAAAAACAAAATGGCGGATTACAACTAAAACAAGCTGAAATCATAAAAAAGTCACTGAACATTTTTGATTTGTTTTCGTATGTGTATAACCACGTCCTGTAGCTGATGCTAAGCTTTTTTGTGACACCCTATATATTACAACTTTTTCCTTATAACACAGGGTGTTGAAAATGTGTAAAACCACGTTCAGTTCTTTTGAATTGGTCCACATAACAAAAATTAAGATTCATAATAGGGATGGACGAGAGGAGATTTTTAGGTTCGGGAGGGAAACGAGAGGGAAATTGATTTCCTCCCAAATTTCGGGAGGGAAACGGGAGGGAAATTAATTTCCTCCCAAATTTCGAGAAATTTTCGGAGGGAATTTTTCCCAGCTTATCATACATTAATTTTCAAACTTAGTAGATAAAACAAATAAACCAAATCATTTTATAGTAATAATAATTAATTGGTACGTGATCTAGTAGGAAATTCAACCATTAATGTAAAGGCACATTTATGTACTCCTCATTTTATTAAATCTTTTTTATTTTTTGCCTGCTATCCACAAAACAGAAAAAAATCAAACAGGTTTAGGCTAAACAATAACAGATTACACACTTAATAAACAAAGCAATCTTATTTGATATAACTGAATTAAAATTGTAACAAGTGAAATAAAAGAATGGTAGTTACATATTACATGCCAATTTTAATTAAAATCATCATAAAAACTAGACATGGATGAATTCTTCAATTAACTGAACTACATTATAACTAGGAACTGAAGTTGCACACAGAGCTAGCATCTTGGCAGTCCCTTCCTTATTCCTCCCCCCCCCCCCAAATTCTCACGGATAAACTTAGTAATTATTACTGCACATGTATTGACTATTGTAGAGATGTGCATTTGTTTTAATTCTATTAATAACTGCCGCTGTAGTCATAAGAAAGCAACCTCTATTTCTTCTCTGTGATTGTCAACTAATCACACAGACGGTCGATCTGGTTTATCTGGTAGTTCCAATCACGGTAGCGAAGCTTTTGGGCAAAAGCTGGATCAAGTGATTCTACGATTCAGGCGTCAAGGCCAAACACAGTCGATTGCTTTCAAAATTGTCGCTTTTCAACAAAAAATTGATTTTGTATACGCCATAAAAAGTGGATCTATAGTTATTTTATTCAGTAATATAATAATGGTTATAATAAACCGGAAATAAGCTGTGAAATATAATCAAATTTGTAAATCTAGATGCCAAAATACCGGTAGTTTAATGGATCGATAGTAATAATTTAATAATTGTGCACCTAAATATAAATTTAAAAGTCGTTTACGATCAATTATTTTTAATAAATTATGATTGGTAATGAATGTGTGCAACTCGAAACTACTTCGATACATAGAAAGATAATCTTTTCATCACGAGGAATTTCTGACGTATTGGAGTGACAACGGTATACGTAATCGGCAAATGTATGCCTTGCCAGACGAGATGCAATCTGAAATATCAGCTAAATGCCAACTGGCAACTGGTGATACAAAGTAGATTTGTGCAGCTAAATTATAAATTTATGAAATATACACAAGAAGTATGATAAAGTTTCGGTTCAATAAAAATTATGTTCCTTATTGCTAAATCCGTCCGTTTTATAATCAGAAGTCAGAAGAGATTTGGATAGTAGTAACAATTATGATCAGGGAACCGTTCACTGAGTTTACAAATCAAAATTATCGTATTGTAATACATTTTACACTCCATCTGTGTTACTCTCTAATCTAGTCAGGAAACCGATCGACAGTTTGACAGAAGAAAATATCGTATCCCTGCAAATGTTAAATGCTCATTTGGTGATCTAAAGTGTTCACAAACAAATTATTAATTGACATTCGCTACGGATATATCTACTTATTTTTTTTTATGTAATTGAAAATAAATAAATATTGTTACGTCGCATGATACTTGAACGCCATCACAATATTTTATATGATACGATATTTTCTTCTATCAAATCATTGGATGATTCCCTACTCAGAGTAAACACCAAAACGGATCACAATCACCTCACGGGAAATATACGATAATTTCAATTCGGAAACGAGCAGAACGGTTCATTGTATGTACATGAGAGAAATGGACTTTTGCCTTGGGAAGGAAGATTTTTTTGTTTTGTTGGAAAGTAAAGTGACCTGTTCTCGGGAGCAGTTTTATTAAATGATTTTACGTTACTGACACACACAAATATTGGAATATAGGCCCACTCAGTTTTCGTTCATTATCATTTGGGTTTCGGTCAACAGTTCTGTCCTATACTAGATTTGTTTAGTTGGATCATAGATCTCGGTAACTTGTTCGACTTAAATAGTTTTTTTTGAGCATCGTGATCCGGATATCTCGTTCACTTAGATGAAAATTGTCAAATGAACGGGTCGTGAGAACGTCACATCTACAATCGACCCCAACTGTCGACTCCGACTGTCAGTCGTCAGTCACTACGTAACTTCACTGCCACACTATAAGCAATAAATTACATTCCACGGTAATCGAGACACAAGCCTATCATAATTTTATTAACCTTTCATTTTAATTTATATTGATTGAAAAAATCCGAACTTGACCACGAATGTCGATTATAACCGTGTTGTTGAGATCGAACTATTTAGTTGGTTACATCTTTAAAAAACTCCCGAATGGAATTCCCGATTGTAACAAAATTTCCTTCTCGCAGGACGAGAATTATAATTTCCCGGGGAATTCCCGAAATTTCGAGACTCGTCCATCCCTAATTCATAATATGGCTGTAGAACATTTTCTTCTATCTTTCAATTTAGAATGTAATTTTTTGAATCTAGAGTAGAGGGCCTGTGGAGGATATCTTGAAAATGTATAATGTAAGGCTATTTCAAAATGCACATTATTTTGAAGCTATTTTTTACTTATTCATGTCTAAAGGACTGAATAAGTAAAATCAGAACTTATCAGTACTTATCAGAAATGGTGACTGGTTAACTTTTCTAAGCCACTGCTTATGTAAGAGGTAATCTGATATGTTGTAAAAGCCATTTATCAAGTTGGTACTTGATTAAATAAATGAAAAATTATCTCAAAATGATATTAACACAACAATACAAATAACTTATCAATAGATAAGTTAAAATAAAAATAAATAAATGAAAAAACATGCAAATACACACCATCTTAATTTAAAAATAATGTTCAAGTCTTCATGATTTAAAACAAAAAATTAATTGTAGTCTGTTGACAAGTTATTGTACCATTGTATCAGTAATACCTTTTTAAGATAACTTTTCATTTAATCAAGGACCATAACTGACTCTTACAACATATTGAATTCCCACTCAAAAATCACTTATAGTGATATCACTAGCTAGTCCTTTCTGCCTAACTGCCGACTGCCAATGAATCAGTATATTACATGCATCTTGTAAATATAAAAGTATTATTAAAACAATTATTAAAACTTTATTGATAGTACCTTTTGTAAGACCATGCCATTCTCATCAACCATACAAATGCTTTCTTCTTCACCCATATCCATCTCCACAACAGCTGTATCCTCTTCCTCTTCTCCCACCACTGTACCCCCTCCATCATCTCCATTAGTCATCACTGTTATCTCCTCATCTTCCCTATCAGGCTGTTCCTCCACAATGTGTGCCTCTTCTATAACTTCTCCTTCATCTGGCACCTATTAAACACATAATATAGAGGATTTAATTTTGTCTGATTCTAAATACCACTGTTAATCACACATGTTAATTGAGTGAGAGCTGTGTACATAAAACTGTAAAAAAATATCTATTATGTAACTTTCATTATGGTGGACAAGGTCAAGTACGCACCAAGTCAGTGGAGAAGTTCATGGTGGCCAGACTCATAGCCCAGACAGCTGGTGGGACAAAGTTGGAACCTGTCACACCCAAGATGGCAGAAGAGAATGAGGGCCACATACGTGGCACTACTGAGTCCAAAGAGTTAATTTGTACTTTATTAACATCCAAATCAAATCAAATGATGTTTATTTTGTAAAGACATAATTAAAATGTACAACAATCGTCATATATAAAATTCAAATTAAGATATTCATACCACATCAAAACCTCATTCAAACATATATATTTTCAGTCACACATTCTTTCATGCCTAATTCCCGCGTCCGGCGCCGGTTGTCAGTCATCTGATTATGTGGTCTGCCAATTGCATGCCATATTCTTGTCAGCACTATAAAATGCATGAGACGCTAAAAAGCGTTTTAGATGAGTTTTTAACGCCTTGGGCACTGGTGCATTCATAATTCAGTCCGGTAATTTGTTGACAAAACAAACGGCCCTGTGTGAGGGCAAGCATTCGCAGACTTCCGTCCTGTGGCTAGTTTTGTGCGCATGTATATACTGGCCACTTACCATAGCAATTTTACATATGCAAAACAATGTTGTTTCCAATATGTAAAGGCATGGCAGTGTCAATAGTTTCAGGTTTTTGAACGCTTCTCTGCAAGATTCTCTGAACTTTAACTTGGTGATTAAATGAATCACTTTTTTTGCAATCTAAACGCTTTGCTGAACTGATTTTGTGGTCGCAAAGAAAGTGTTAATACATTACATTTGGAGGGGTTTACTTCGAGATTGAGACTGTTGAAATACTGAATGTAATTGTTTAAATCTACAAAAGATTGTTGTTATAGGATAAGTTTTAATTTGATGTTGAACAAAAGGATTGTGTCATCCATATACTGTATGAGTTCCCCATGCAGTAGTGCTGACCCTATGTCGTTGACATAGATAAGAAAAAGAATTGGGCTGAGTATTCAACCCTAAGGGACTCCATATCTCAGCTCAATTGGTTCAGAGAATTTATCTGAAATTTGGACGACTTAGGATCGGCTGTACAGAAGAGAGAAGCCATTTGAGCAGCATGCCTCTGATGCCGTAAGATTCAAGTTTGTCAAGCAGCTTAGCGTTGTCAACACAGTGGAATGCTTTAGACAAGTCCAGAAATAGACTTAGTGTGTGCCTTCGACCTTCCAATCCCTCAACAACCTTTTAAACGAGACTCACAACTGCGTCGATTGTCAACTTGCCTTTTCTGAAACCGAATTGGTCACCAGAAAGAAGGTTCTGTTTGTTTAAGAACTAAACCATTCTAATTAAAAAGAGTTTTTTCAAAGACTTTGCTTAACACTGGCAAAATTGAGACAGGCCTATTTTTATTTGTGCAATAAGAATCATTTTTCTTAAGAATTGGACAAACTTTTCCAATTTTCAGGAGTGAAGGAAAAACCCATGTTGAAAAGATAAGTTTATCAATTTTGTCAAAGGTTAATTTTGGAGAAAAATTTGAGTTTTTCTCTCGAAACCAAAATTTCTTTGCTTATCCATTTGTTATTTGTCTTATTGAATTTGTGTTTACGTTTATGTATAACCTAACAGATATCAGATCAATGTTTACATTTAAAGTCGTTTAATTTTGTTAGTAAGTAGAAATACCAAGTATAAGTTCTAAGTTCCATTCAATTTAGGCCTATAATTGTATTTGTGAGTGTGTAATGTGTATGTTATATTTTATCTATTTTTGTACAAGTTCAGATTATTACTCAAACTCTCGTAGCTGTAGTCATTCATACTATTACATAGCTCTTCAAATTACTTTATGGTGTTATGTAACTGATATATTTTTATTATTTTGTTCTCGTTCAACCGCTTTTTTCTCAATTTCAAAATATTTATTGTGGTATTTCAATTGCAGTTAAATAAAGAATAAATAGTATTTGTTTAGGCATTAAAGAAGTTCTTTACTTGATTTTTTATTAGCTAATACTGTAATTGTAATGGCACAGTGCAGTAGTTTGTTGGATAATTATATCGAGATACTAGATAATGTGCATAATTTTAAATTTCAATTAAACTCGTTTCATATTCCATAGCTAGTCTCGACGATATGTTTAAAAAATTTTCTAAAACATTTAAAATTAAATTCATTCAGTTACAAGGATAATAATTAAATTTACCTAAATAAATATTAATGATAAAATAGAGAATAAAAATAGAGCTTGGAGAGAGTGGTTTAAGGAAAGGACAGATGAGAAAAGGGAGCGATGGAAGAGACTTGACAAAGAAGCAAAAAAGATGTTAAAGGAAGCTAAAGAAAAGTCATGGAAGGAATTTGAAGAAAAAATGAAGTCAAATTTTGAAGGAAATAAGAAGATCTTTTATGGATTGATAAAAAATAAGACAAAACCAAAAGAAATGATGACTAAAGTAATAGATGTGAGTGGGGAAATTAAATGGAAGGAGCAGGAGGTGTTGGAAACATGGAAAGATTATTTTAAGGAATTGTTAGAAGGAACGGAGGTGGAAGAAGATGGAATGGGAGAGGAGATGATTAATACTGAAGACGATGAAAACTTAAGTATAGGAGAATTGGAAAAAGCGGTAAAGGAGATGAAGGATGGAAAGTCACCAGGAGAGGATGAAGTGACGGTGGAGATGATTAAAGCGGCAGGACCGATGGGAATGCAATGGTTATACAGAGTGATGAGGGGGATATGGAAAAGTAAGAGGATACCAAAAGACTGGGAAATGGGCATAATTGTACCAATTTATAAAAAAGGGAACAAACAGAAGTGTGAGAATTATAGGGGGATAACCCTTTTGTGTCAGAGTATGAAGATCTACGAAAGGTTACTGCTTCAAAAAATAAAACCAGTACTGGAAGAAACAGGAAGAGAGGAGCAGTGTGGATTTAGAAGAGGTAGGTCAACAGTAGATGCGATTTTTGTGATAAGGCAAGTGCTGGAAAAGAGATGGGAGTATGGAAAGGATACAGTGATAGCGTTCATAGATTTACAAAAAGCATATGACAAAGTGAAGAGAGAAATGATTTGGGAGAATCTGAGAAGAAGAGGGATAAAGGAGGGGATAATTGAAAGGATTAGGAATCTTTATGAAATATGTAAAAGTAAAGTAAGGATAGAAGAAAAATTCACGCAATCCTTTAAAACAGAGAGAGGTGTAAGACAGGGTAGTGTACTATCACCTTTTCTCTTCAATGTGATCATGGATGAAATCATTGCAGGGGTTCAGATGGACAGAAGAGCTGAGGACTTGAAGGTGGTTGCATATGCAGATGATGTAATGATATGGGAAGAAAGAGAAGAAGAGTTGGAACGAGAGTTGGCGAAATGGGCAGAAGTGGCAAAGAAGTATGGACTGAAGATGAATGTACAAAAATGTAAGGTAATGAAGGTGGGAAGAATGGATGGAGGAAATGAAGATATATCAATTCAAGGGAATGTCCTGGAAAGAGTAGAAGATTTCTGTTATTTGGGTAGTACAATAACAAGCAAGGGTACGATGACAAAGGAAATAGGAAAAAGAATTTGGAAAAGTGGACAGTTTTTCAATCTAGTGAAAAAGATACTATGGAATTGGAATATTGGGAAGGAGGCAAAATTGTTAATGTATAAAATGTATTACCAGCCAATCTTATTATATGGAGCGGAGACATGGACATGGAATAAAAGTGACATCAGCAGATTACAAGCAGCGGAGATGAGATTCCTGAGGGGAATAGAGAAGGTTAGTAGAAGAGACAGAATAAGAAATGAAGTAATCAGAGGGAGGCTGGGAGTAATGACATTACAGGAAACGATGGAAAGAAGGAGGATACAGTGGATGGGTCATGTGAAGAGGATGGAAGATAACAGAATGCCAAAGATAGCCATGGAGAAACAAGAGGGAGGAAGGAGACCGAGGGGAAGGCCGAGAGGAAGATGGATAGACCAGGTGTGGAGGGATGTGGAGAGAAGGGGACTTCGGAGGGTACAGGTGGAGGAAGAGAAGACGTGGAGAGACAGACAGAAGTGGAAGAGACTGTGTCAGACGACCTGCGAAAGCGGAAACGTTGACTGATGATGATGATGATGAAATATTAATGAAAGTAAAGTAACATTTCTTATTACACATAGTTTAGTAGTATTTAATATGTTTTATTGATCGTATTTTAATTTATAATAGTGTCCTTACCATGAAGTATAGGTTTTTATTTTAATTGTAATATTTAACCTGTTATTGAGTGATTTAATAATAGTTAAATTTATTTGGAAAAAACTTATTCATTTGTGTACAGTCGAAAGACTAGGTAGTGGGTTGATATTACATGCTGTGTGACACTGACAACTCATTCTTAGACTTTAATAGTTAACGTCACACGACACAAATATATTACAATATAAGCACAAAATGCACAAATATTATGGTGATCGATTTCGGTGAACCACGCTCACCTTCCTCAGACCAGAACAATCAGATTCACAAAAGAAGGATTTTGGTGAGCGTGGTTCATCGAAATCGATCACCATAATATTTATGCATTTTGTGCTTATATAGTAATATATTTCTGTTGTGTGACATTTACTTGTACTGTATATGTACCAACACATATTATGCTAATTAAAAAACTATTTTAATAGTTGTACTGAGATTAATGAACTTATTCAGTATACAAGTTTTTATAATAACACTGATGATGATAGCCTGTGCGTCTTTCACACTAACATCTGCAGCTACAATAAAAATTTCGATCAATTGTTAATTTACTTAAACTCTTTCATTGAATTTTTAGATATTATTGTTCTGACTGAGTGTTGGCTGGGTGAGGAGGGAGCGGTTAGGAGGGTTTCGACCTTTATCAGACTAATAAGCAACAAAACCAAAATGATGTCGTTTGTTTATATTAACAAACGACTATGAGCCACTGCTACACAAATTTCTTTGGGCGACATTTACGGATTAGGACTCAACTTCACAATTTACAACAAACTTTTCCATTTAATCTCCGCCTATCGTACATTTGACAGCGACTCAGATTTATTTATTGATGAACTTGAACTGTCAATGGATTGAACAAAAATAAAATGTGCATTTTTCTGGGGATATAAATTTTTATTTGTTACAAAAAACAGGATTGTTGATAGATATATAGATTTTTTGTTGGGGGCTGGATTTGTTCAATGCATAAATAAACCAACGAGAGTAAGTTACAATGCAATGAGTTGTCTGTATCACATTTTTCCTACATACGATGACATTTCTCAAGTTAAATCAGCTGTGATCCAGACAGCCATTACCGACCACTACAGCACTAACCTCACTATCATACCATACTGTTACACCACGCACTCGCACTACACCTACCACAGCGCCACACACATACATAGACCACGCTTTACTTACTCAGTAACTTCGACTGGGACCCCATTGTTAGTTGTCATGATCTCAATTTTTGTTCAAATAACCTTATTAGAATAATAGTAAACTCGGTCGAATCTGCCAAAAAATTACAGAAAAGTCATTCATCTAGGCTAAAAAAACTCAAGCCATGGATAGCTGTTGAATTAATTAAACAAATAAGATTGAGAGACAAGTTATTAAGCAGCCATTTAATGTTGAATTGAAACAGTTCTACCGGGATTTCAAGCAATGTTTAAATAATAATTTAAAACAAACGAAACATGATTATTACTGTACAAAATTAAACGAATCGTCTGCTAATCCCAAACAGTCCTGGTCAGTAATTAGAACAAACAAAAAAGATACCTTTCCAATTGAAAATTTTTTTTCAGATAATTTGAATACCACTTACAAACAAAAAGCTGATGAATTCAATACATTTTTCTCTAACGTCGGTAAGTCATTGGCTGATGAGATAGATTCAAATTAGGTGGGCAGGTCATGTACTCGGAAGAGAAGATGGCACTACCATAAGCAGTGTACCAAAGATCAACCTAGAAGGCAGAGGACCTGCAGGCAGAACTAAACTGAGATGGAGGGACCAGGTGCAACGGGACTTGAGGAAGCTGGGCAGAAATGAAGAACAGGCGCAGGATAGAGAAGGCTGGAAGCAATGTGTAGGTGAGGCCAAGTACCATCTGAGGTACCTATGGCCACTGCAGTAAGTATATATTTTTACTTTTAGTCAAAATGGAATTGTCATATCCAATATGTGAAATGCAAAGTAAGGTAATTTATTTTTGGTTTTAAACAATTGAATAGAATTTTGTCAAATAAAGAAATAAAATCGCTTACTTTGCTTATGTTCAATCTTTGTTTTCATATGGAATTGTTGCGTGGGGGGGGGGGTGTTGTCTTAAAAGCATACTGGAGCCATTGAATGTTGTTCAGAAAGCGAGTTTATTTTTTTCAAATCCAAATAGGATTTGGAAATAATAAGAGATACCCGCCTGACGCTCTATTTAAGGAAGTTTCTGTTCTCACTGTTCATAAACTCTAATTAAAAGTCTACTAATCCATATTTACAAAAATTGTAATGGTATATTTGAAGATATAAATCACTCTCATAATACGAGATATTCTACAAGAGTAGAAATCAACGCCATAAAATTAAATAAAACTTTCTCTACAACGAATTCTTTTTATATATCTCATATTATTAATCGAAATTTATACATTTGTATTTTTTAACAAGGCTTTATTTAATCTGTATTCACTGATAAGTCAAGAATGTAGCTCTTAACAATTTTCCATCTCCATTTTAAGGCTAACTCTACCTATTTATAACAAATTTAGATTATAATATTGCAAACATTTAATTTATCATCTTTAATTATCTGCAAGTTATAGTGGTTGTCAACGTTACTTTTATATATTATTCAACCAGCTTGGATCTTAAATATTTCAATAAACCAATTACAATTTAGTGGTAGGCCCTATACAAATTTAAAATTTAAAGAAATTGAATATATTTTTTATCAATTTGCAAATGTATACCTGTGGCTGCTCTGCTTCAAGTACAGAGGGAGACTCTTGTTGTTTGGGCTCACTGTGCTTATGAATGTGATTGATCATAAAAGAACTATAAGGTGTTGTGTACTGGCAGCGATCACATTGCATCCATAACATTTGACTTCTTTTCATTGTCATCAACTTTTAAGCTCTTCGCAGATTGTTTCTTCCTGTCCTGTATCATATACATCAAAAGATTTCATTAACACATTACAAACCTATAATATTACTAATGTTAGTATAATCATCATATGAAAAAGGTATAACTTTTTAAACCTTTTTATAAATATATAAACTAAGTAACTTATATGTTTCTATAAATTGATATTAAATTTAAATAATGTAGTTTAAGTAAGACTCGATAAAATTATAAAATTGTATTTATGATCACCAAGAAAAGCATGGGGTTATTTTATTTCAATACACAATATCTAATTAAATTGATCAAATTATGAAAAATAAAATGTAACAGAAATATTATATTAAAGCAGCCTAGTATCTTTTGTACCGGGTCTTTGGACCGGTACATTTCGTTTTTTTTCGTCGTTGTCTGCCAGGCTGCCTGAGACCGCTCGTGCCTGGCGATTCGCTTACTTTGGTGGCCATTGGCTTGGACTCGGTCGTTCCGTGTTCCAGCTTTTGTCTGTCAGGTTGGCCGTCTTCTAGATTGTTCTCTGCGGCCGATCGACTAAACATGCACGGCTAGAGACTCTAAAACTCCAGGGTCCTTGAGTGGGACATTTTCCCTCGGCCTGCCGTCCGGGCGGAGTTCTACCATCCAAACTGCTAGCCTGGCCTGAGGACCATGCTGGAGCCTAGTTTCGCCTGCTACCCTCTCTACATCTTTGGGTAGAAGTCTTTTGTCCTCAGGTCAGTGCGTTCCATGTTTTCCCGGCGGCTGAGCTGGGGGTAGTGAATATATAAACAGTATATTTATTTATTCAACAATAAAAAAATAAAAAAAAATATCTAAAAAGGAAAAAGAAGATATTCTCCACTAGGCCTAGGAACGGGCAATGAACTGAACGTTTTCGTTGAACTTGAACACAGCCAAGTGATTTTTATTTTGGCCATATATTTTTTTTAATAGTGTATACTTGTTAATATTTATTGTTATTTATCTTAGACTAGTTTATTTTTGTTGTTATATTTTTCTAAATTTTATCTCTGTTAGGCACTCTTGTTAACTTTGTTTGTGAACCATTAGTATCCGTGATAGCTCAATATTATGTATGTCTTCAGATTTGTTTTTATACTGTTAAATTATGGTACTAGTTATTTTTATGGTTAGGCCTAGGGTTAAAGTTGGTTAATGTTATTTATTTGTTGAGTGAATTGTAGTTGTTTTGAAGTGAATTTTTACTAGAACGGTACCGGGTTATATTTTGTTTTTAAATTGTTTAATTTCTAAACTTTCACCAAAAGGGGATTATTGTGCTTTGACTTAACTTCCTATTCGGAGCTGCCCAGGGATTCCGGCTTACTCCCTGGCCTCGGTGGAATTATGGATGTGGGCTAAATTGCCGGGTTTTTTGGGTGTAGTCAAGATTGTTTCTAAATTTGTCACTTTTAAATTGTTAATTAATTTCTCACGTTTTGGGTGTCTCAAGCTAGGCTGCAGATAGACCATGTAGTTGTTAATTTTGGTATTTGTAGAGTTTGTTGTTTTTGTAGCTTTTTGTATTATCTTGTGAATTTTAGTGTTTCTTGTTAGTTATTTAAGTGCGAATGGATATTGTGGCCCTCTGCCTATTTATATTGTGGCCTTCTGTCAGCCAGTTTTGCAGTTTTGCTTACTTGAAATAAATTAGTTTTGCTCAGCTGCCGAGTTTTATTTGACCCTCCAACTGCCACCCGTGATCCCATCGCTTGACTTGTTTTGAGCCATCCCCCAGTTGGCACGCTTTCCAGCTTTGGTGGGGGGATGGGTCTCACTTTCTTGTGGTCTTGTGTAAATAGATACTTCTCTCGATAATCTGGCATAAATCAACCTGAGGACATCAGATTATCGAAAACGCCAGATTACTGGAATGTACTGTAAAAAAATGTCTGTAAATACAGTACCAGGACCAACTATTTATTTTACAGGATATAAAAATGAACGCTTTATTATTGGATACACACATTATATCAACATAACATACTATATTGAAATTTTAATCTTAAAACTAGATCATAAAAAAAACAAAAACATTTATTTACAATACCTGACCATCATACTGTTTAGTTACTATCGTCTTGTTTACATTATTCTTTAGAAGTGGAGAGCATAAAATAGATTTCTATGTTTGATTATTAGCGAGACTAACACAAGGTTTCACCCTGTTCAAGTTGTTTCAAACTCCTGTTTTTATACACATATGATAATGTTTTATGTTTACGTTTAACTGGTAGAGACATGTTTCACTTACAGCGCTACTAACACACAAAACTACACTAAGAACAGCACATTAGCGAACAAGAGAATCACGTAGAAGACTGATGCCAGAGTGACAACTGACAAAAGCCACTTACAATGCCATGTGCAGAACTAGGGATGGCAAATATTTTCAACATATTGATATATCGAATTATCAATATATTGCAAATCAAATATCAACCTAACGATAACAACGAGTAAAAAATTTGATATATCGGGTATCCGATATATCAAATTGTAAATTATTTACAGTATCTGTTTAAAATTTTGCACTAACTCTTATGTCACGGCCAAAAATACACTCCTGTTTTGCAGTCACAATTTAGAATAGCCTACTGAATGTAACAGTTAAATACATTTAGCTACACGAAATAAGTTGTGGTCTGTGACATTGAATGAAAAAATTGAAAATAAGAATAACTATACCTTTATTTATTATGTTAATTATAAAATAATAATGTAATAATAACATTTTTAATTTTGTTTTTCACATTTTAAAATGCCATTAGTCTTCTTATAAACATTTAAAATGAAACAAATTAATTCACTAAGGCATTCAAATTAGGCATCTTAGAGTCAGCTTTGTCAACTCACACAGAACTTCATTTACCTGTTCCACCAACTGATCTACAATAAACTACATTTTTAGTGCTTTAACCTCACGTAAAAAAACTAAATTAAGTTACATTATTATTTCAATGTATGTTTAGTACGTAAAAAGGCAATTTAAATGTGTTTTTTTTTTCAAATCGATGATTTTGAGAAGAAAGAATAACGTCATTATATTACAGTGATATGATATATCAGATCAAAATATCAATATGTCCAATATTATCGGAAAAAAATATTGATACTAATATATCTCAACATGTTTATCGACATTTCCAATATATCGATATATCATTGCCATCCCTATGCAGAACAACCCATTTTCAACTCCCGCTTTAAATGAAAGAACGATGCATAAATATAAATCTTAATAAAGTTAATAAGTTAATAAACTTAATAATTTTGTAAAAATTCCTGTTGATACGTGTGGGGTTCGAGACTTTGTCAATCATCTCTCTTCAATCCCACTAACTAGACCTGCCACCAGTTCAACTTCTTTCCAGTAGTTAGTTGGATACACCGGGATGTGGTCCTGTCACCAAGTCCACCGCGCCTAGACTCAGTGGCCCTTTGCGCCCCAAGCCTGGCAACAGTGTCACAAGAGACCTGTCCCCCTATGAAGGACAGGGTCTCCCCGAGTGCAGCCCGTCTGATGTCCTCTGGTTCCAGAAAAGCGGTACTCAGAGTCCTGTACCTAAGAGATGAGAGCGCTCCACAATGACACAAGATGTGTATAGAGCTCTCCTCATCCTCTTTACAGAGCCTACATGTGGAGTCCTCTGTTAGGCCCATAATCTTCATGTGTCTATGAAGGATATTATGTCCGGTCAGCAGTCCCGTAACAATCCTCACTTTGGCCCGGTCGCAGCTCAGCAAAGCTTGGCTGTAACCGCAATCAGGTCCTCGGATGGTGTACGAGACTGCCTGAGGCCGGACTCGGTCTTCCATCTACCAGCGTGTTCCTCAGAGGTCCACCAATCAATTCTTCTCTTAACCTTTTGGAAAGTAATGCCAAGGGCCGGCTCCAGTCCCAGAAGAGGGCACTTTGCCCCTCTCCTAGCCAGTGCATCAGCCCTCTCATTTCCATCAATGCCATCATGCCCAGGCACCCATATGAGTCTCACCGGTTTACGCTGACAAAGGGTCTCTAGGATCCCCTGGCACTCCCATACCAACTTAGAGCTGGTACGTGGCACCATGATCGCCTTTATCGCCACCTGACTGTCTGAGCAGATGAAAACAACTCCTCCGAAGCCACCAAGACGTATTTCTTCCTGTGCGGCTGTCTTGACTGCCATCACCTCCGCTTGGAACACGGTAGCATGGGCTTCAAGAGATGCAGACAGAACTTTCCGTGCACCCCTCCCATACACCCCAGCACCCGCACCTCCTTCTATAAGTGAGCTGTCTGTAAACCAGACGCTTCCTTTGACTTGTGCAGGCTCGGTATTCCCCATCCACTTATCTCTGCTTGGAAGGAAAACACTGACCTGCCTGTCAAATCTGTACCTAGGTGTAATTGAGTCTGTTCTCATCGAAAGCAACGGGTATTCCATCATGAAGTCCTGGTTGGCCAGGCAGCCAGCCAACAGTCGTTCTTATTCTAAAAGCCGCTTTACAAGCCTCCTTCACCTTTACAAACAGGTCCATAGGGCGGAGCCCAGTGAGGACCTCCTTGAGCCAGTTCAGTTTAACGTCCAGGATGATCCCCAGATACTTAAACGACCCAATAACTCTTAGCTCCATATTTCCCATAATGGGCACGTATAGGTCATCCAGCCTCTTCCTCCTAGTGAAGAGTCTTGTTAGGATTAACAGAGAGCCCCTTGTCTCTACACCACCTTTCTAAGAATCTCAAGGCAGACTGGACAATGTCTGAAACTGTGCTGGCAAACTTACCAATGTCCAGTATGCACACATCGTCCGCGTCCGCATCTCTTGTCCAAAGTTTAGATGCGAGTACCATAAGTTGTCGTACATGTCCAAAGCGACGTTGGGAAGACCATCAGTGGTTGTGCATGTCCAAGGTTGGAAGAGAGGACTACAAGTAGTCTGTATTTGTCCAAAGGTTAGATGGGAGGATCATAAAGTTGTCGTACCTGTCCAAAGCGTGGATGAGAAGACCATCAATGGTTATTCAACCCTGATAACATTAATAATAACATAACTAAGCATACACACGTACAGTGGTATTGGTCCGCGTATATCTGAGCATATGCCCCCATCCCGTTAAGCGCCCTTAGAAGTTCATCCACCACTAGGGACCACAGATAAGGGAAAAGGACACCTCCTTGGGGACAACTGCTACCGACTACAACCTGAACCGTCGCATCGTTCAGTATTGCCTTAACCATTCTGCTGCGTAGGTAGGCCTCAATCCATCTGGTAATGGTACCACTGGCGTCTGTCCTAGCGACAGCAGCGATCATAGACTGCAGGGAGACGTTGTCGAACGCCCCCTCTATGTCCGTGAAGACACCCATGGCTAGATCATTCTGCCGAATTGTCTCCTCGACTCTCGTGACGAGTCGATGGAGAGCCGACTCCCCAGACCCCTCAGCCATGTATACATGTTGATTTGGATGGAGCTGGTTATCTCTCAATACCCTATCCCTCATATGCCTGTCGACCAACCTCTCCAGTGTCTTTAGTAGGAAAGACATGAGGCTGATCAGTCTGAAATCTTTAGGTCTGGAATGTGTACCCCTTCCAGTTTGGGGATTAGACCACTTTTGCGGTCCTCCACAGCCTTGGAATGAACCCCAAGGCAAGGGAAGCCCTACATATTAGGGTCAGATGGGGTAGGAGCGACTCTAGGCCCCTCTGAATGAGCACAGGCAGGATGCCATCCGGTCCCGCACTCTTGAAGGGGGCGAAGCACTCAACTGCCCACTTGATCTTTTGTTCTGTGACAACCTTCTTTGCCTCATTCCAAAGAATTGGATCCGCGTGCGAGGCCCCAGTGCAAACCCGTCACGCCGAAATGGGGGGGCTCGCAACCGGTTCCTCAATCGATCCCGGAGAATGAGGCTCAAATAGAAGTTGCAAAGTCTCTTCTTCAGATCTGTTCTACTCCCCATCGTCTTTATTGAGGGATCCCAGTCTTTCCCCAGGGTCCTTAGCCAGCACTTTGTGAAGCCTAGACATCACTGAGGTCTTCTCTATAGATGTACAAAAATCTCTCCAGGATTTCCTGGAGAATCTACGCACCTTTCATCTATAATTTCTTTGCGACTCCCGGTAAGTCAACCAGTCAGCGTCACTGCTGGATCTATTGGCCTTACCAAGGAGCCTCTTTCCAGTAACTGAAGGAGTGGTTTTGATGGCTATTATGAGAACTACTAGTAATGGTGTTGGATCAGATAATATTTCAATTAGATTTCTAAATGATACTTTACTTGCAACACTTCCTACAATTACTGCTATTTTTAATTTAACTTAAATCATCTAGTAAATTTCCTACTATATGGAAATCAGCTGTTATTCAACCTTTACAGAAAAATGCTAATCCCCTATCTCCTTCAAATTTTCGGTCCATAAGTATACTTCCTGCTCTGTCTATATGTCTTAAAAGAATAGTTCATCAGCAGCTTTATAATTACTTGGGGAGTAGTAAATTGATTTCCAATTATCAGTCTTGTTTTCGCTCTAATCATAGTACTACTACTGCTATTTTAAAAATTACTGAGGACATCCGTCAAGCTATGGACAGGAAACAGCTTAAAATTTTAACAGTGACTTTTCAAAGGCTTTCGATTGTGTTTATCATCCTCTTCTTTTAATCAAGTTGAAAAACTATGGTTTTTCTGATAGTTGTGTTTTCTGGGTTCAGTCCTATCTCTCTGGCTGTCGGCAGTATGTAAGGACTAAAGATGGAGAGTCAGACTGGAGGCCTGTGATACATGGTGTTCCCCAGGAGTTTGTCTTGGGACCTATTCTTTTTACTCTCTACATTAATGATATTTATACAACACTCTATCATTCATACGCTGACGACTTACAGGTATACAAACATTTCTCTATCACAGAATCCCACATGACTGCATCGAAAATGAATCGAGATGTTGTAGCAATCACTTCTTGGGCAAAACAACATGGACTTAAACTTAAGGATGGTAAGACTCAAACAATTTTAGTTTGACATCCTAGACTATTAACTTCTGTTGACAATAACACTTTTCCAAAAATAAGTGTTAACAATTTGACATTAGTTAATTGTGACAGAGTTAAGAAACTTGGTCTTACTATGAACAGAACATTAAGTTGGACTGACCAAGTTACTGTGAGTGTTAAGTAGTATCCACAGTTTGAAGCTGTATGCTTCCTGTTTCCCATTCAATGTAAAATGTATGTGGGTTAAGACACTTATTCTGCCACACTTTAACTACTGTGACACCGTTATCAATGATGTGACTGTTAAGCTGTTGGACGAACTTCAATTGGCACAAAATTACTGCATTAAATTTATCTTTTTGCCTTCGTCGTGAGGATTATATTACACAATTTTTTTGCCAAATATTTGTTTTGAAGTTGAAACAGCTTCAAGATTATCACATACTTACTCTTCTTTATAAAGTTTTAAATGACAGAACTCCAAGCTATCTGTCCTAGCGTTTCAAGTTAATTTCTAAAATAAGCATTAGAAACACTTGTCACAGAGCCTCTTTACAATCAGTCCCAATTCATCGCACCACCCTGTACCATAGATCTTTTACTGTATCTGAGTGTAAATTATGGAATATGCTTCCTGACAATATCAAAATTATAGGCGAGAGCATTTGCTTCGGGGTGGAGCTAAAGGATCTATTTTTGTAGGACCTGAAGATGGAGCGGGCTGGTGCGTTTGATAGTCATGGTTTGCAGGTGGTATGTACGAGTGATGGATGATTGTGTTTTTGAAGATTTGTATTATTTTGTATAGATTATCATTTGTTAGTTATGATTTTATAGTTATATTTTATATTTTATGTTTGATATGTTGAGTTTTGTTTTTTGTTGTTGATTACTGATATAATGCAATTGGTTTATATTGTATTAATAGTAATGTTTTGTATTAATTATATGATTATTTTGTATAAATGTTGATAAGGTTAGGTGGTAGAGTACTCACCTCGCCTTAAAAATAAAGTCATTTTCATTTTTCATTCATTTCATTTAGTAGCTGCCCTTATAAAACATCCTATTACTCAAATTCAAATTCCATTTATTTGTCATACAACTATTATAGCATTGACAAAGTCATATGTACAGCACGTCTATGCTAGTCAATAGATTCTTAAGAATATAAATTCAAAACATGAATAGATAGAAATAATAATAATAAGTTAATTGATTATTAGCAATTACATACCTTTACAGTTTATTTAATTAATTAAATAAAAAATAGGTATAAATAAAAAGTTGATTAAATGAAAAGGCTGCTTTAGGAGCTAATTATATAAGTTTATTAAGTGGAATGAATCAAAAATCAATATTAGGAATATTAAAAAATTCGTCAATAGAATAAAATGGGTTCTTCAGGAGCCAGTTAAAAAATTTATTACAGAAAGATTTTTCTGAATACTTGTCAATCAAGTTGGTTAATTTATTATAAACTCTAAGTGAAACTATATTATGGCTGTTTGAAGTTTTATGTAATCTAACAAAATTAATAGTAGCTTGATCTTTAATCCTAGTTTTATACTGATGAGCACTTTTTTTTATTTATACCAGGAGTTCTTAAAACATATAAAATCAAATCAAAGATTTAAATATTTATGACAGTTAGAATATTCAATTTAACAAATAGGGGTTTACAATGTTCTACTGGATTACTGGCCGGGTCGGACAATTAAAGTGTCAGATTACAGAGGGACCCACTTTATTTTTTTTACATTTAAATCTGATAACTAAAAAATGCCATACCTCCACTATTTAGTATTTTATTTTAATTTTTTATAAATAATTGAAAAATCAAATTTTGATTCTTAATCCAGTCAAAATACACATAAAACTAGAGACAAGCTAAAAAAACTCTGATACAGCTAAAAATTGGCAGAAATTATATTTTCAGCATTACAAAATACAATGTCAAAAGTCTTAAGCCATAAAGCACGTGCTAAAAATTGTATTCAAGGTCAAAGGTTATAAAAACGATTTGTTGTAAATTTCTCTTTAACGATACATTTTATGAAAAAAATAAGTCAGACAATGTTAATGTTGTAGATCGTTAAATTATCTACAAAAAATATTTGTACTCTTTTTCCCGTAGTCACTGTTTTTGAGATATAGTGATTCAAAACTTTGGAAAGTCATTTTAGTCTGAATGCTGGATACCAATTTCGAATTCAATAGTCATAAGCCACATATTTTTACGTATTTCTGTCTGCTGAATCCGAATATGTTTGTTAAAAATCACAAAATGTACAATTTGTTTAAAATGCATGTTTTAAAAATATAGCAAAATATTGTTATCTCACCCTGAGACTCGGATCTATTTTTTTTTTTATACAATATGGCCTATTTTAAGAGCCAAACTTTGGAGCCAATTCAAAATTTACTTCCACCTGCTCCAGAATATCTTTTGAACACTACTGTTTGTAATTGCATGTAATTGTAACAGTAAATGCGGTTGTAGAAAAGTTGGATTACGTTGCTCACTAATATGTACCAATTGTCAAGGATTGTCTTACTCCAATGTTGAATCCGATATTACAGACTATGATTCCTGAAATATCAATGAAGAATCAAATAATGGACTCTTAGATACAGAAGAATCTGCACATGAAGGAATGGAAAATTAAAGCGAAGCTAATTTTGTCATTCTTGTTGACGTAACAATTGAAGAATATGATTCTACTAAACAATTAAAGAAAATCCTTTCATTTCAACATCAATGGTATCATTTTTTCCAATAAATAACATGCTGCCTTATGGGTCTTCCTTAATTACAATATGCAGAGGAAACCAGCCAGGGCTGTGTTAAGGGATTTTTTAAAAACTAAATCCAGATTTTGATTCCTTAAGAAAATAAAGGGCTTTTTTGAAAAATGTAACATAGCACTTTTACTTGACTGCATAATATTTTGTAGTAAATCTCTCCAATATTTATTCTGCTATACCTAAACCTCAATACAAGGAATGCAATTTAAGAATTTGTGTACTTTTGACAATAATTAAACTCTACAACAAAATCTGTTGTTCCTAATTCATAATGAAATAGGGAACATATAACAATGTATTAGTGATGGGCAGTAAAACCATATACTACCATGCATAATGGGTGTAAAAGCTATTCAAATCTTGCCGAATGAAAAAATTTTAATAGTGTACAAAGAACCATCGAATCAGCAAAGCACTTTTGGTAATTTAGTATAATAAATCAATTTCTTCACTTACATGAAATGTCTGTGTTGGTTTTTCAGTCTTCTTGAACGCTGAAAATAAAAATATTTAATTAGGTTTTTGATATATTAAGGAGACTTAAGTCACAAGGGATAACTTACTACTACATTAGATTTGAAGTTCAATAAGATTTTTACAATGTGTTACCGAAGAGTTTCATATTTTGTTTCAAGATGGTGAAGAATAGATCTAAATCTTAAAAATTCTATTACCAAAAACAAAAAGTTTAATTATATTCTTCAATTATCTGACTATGAAAAGAAAAAAACAAGCTTTTCAAGATAGTTTTTAACCACAATTTTATTCCAAGATTGCCAACCAATTTAAAAAAAATTACATTATACAGTATATTGCAAATGTGGGTAATCATGAACATTCATGTGTTCAGTTGCATGTGTTGAAATGAAACAAAATCGACTACATGCTTATTTTTCTAGCACAGACAGAAATGTCTATTAGTGTTAGTTTTTGTCTAAGATGAAAGAAAACGTAAATATTTACAAGACCAGCTGATTAAAATAAGATAACACATGGTTATGTGGTTATTAATTCAAATTTAACACATTTGTCAACAATCCTCTTTCATCCAGCCAGCTGTTTTGATGTAATTCCATCTGGCTTTCTTCCATGATTCTAAATGAAGTTTCCTTATGGATCAAAACCATTTTTGATATTTTGCATCCTACCTCATGCAGGGACTTTTTACAGTTTATTTCTTCTTTTTCAATCTATAATTTTAAAGTATTCATTAGCACTAAATGACAATCCAATTTTCTATCTGCAATTTATCTGATTTTTTCTGCAGTCATTTTTCATATTTAATTTGTTATTTCACTACTTTTCATTCTGTCATGTTATACAGTAGAACCTTGTTGTAACGAACCGCAATTTAACAAATTTCTTGATGTAACGGATACACTAGAACCCCGATAATCCGAACTAATTGGGACCGGACCTGGTTCGGATTACGGAAAATTCGGATTAACCGAAAAAAAAAGTTATAAAGGGGAATTTGTTATATTAAACATTGTTAACGTGATATTTGTACATAACAATGCTACAAAGAGCATAAAAAAGCATTCCTCTAGCTTCTAAACATTTAATTTAAACGATAATTAAAAAACGTAACAAAAATAACCTAAAGAACTGGACTATCGTTGTTTTATAACCAAACACTGTACTACACTTGGCAGTAAATGGGAGTGTAGTTCGGAGCAGTCAATGATAAATACTGTTCTGTGTAATTTCTAAGTTGATCGAGTTCACTAAATGTCCGTTGGGTTGGCAGCATCTTGCGGGTTCCCAATGCGTGAAGACAACGGCGCGTCGCGCGCATCCCCCCACCCATTGGCTTAATCCCGCTCTGCCACGCACGCAGTGTCTGTCTGACGTCCGGGTCTGAATCGTTCGGCCATTACAGTGTTTGTTTACTTTTGGTACTGTGACTTGACATTGTGTTCTAACATTGTGACTGGTTTTAGTGATTAGTGTAATTAACATACAGCAATGGCAACTAAACGAAAACATACGACTTGTTCCTTAAAAGAGAACTTGAGGTTTTGAATCGCTTAGATAAAGGTGAAAGCGCAGTAAAACTAGCTGTGGAATTTGGCGTAGGAAAAGCTACGATTTCTGACTGGAAAAAAAAAAACCGGGCAAAGCTAGAACAGTTCTGCACGGCCTCCTCTAGCCAAACTCTCGAAAACGCCAAACATCAAAAGTTTTCGAAATTTGACAAAGTTGATGAAGCATCTCTATTTGTGGTTCGTACAAGAGAGAGAAAAAGGTACACCCTTAAATGGGCCTCTTGTACAGGAAAAAGCTATGCAGTTAAATATTTAATGAATGGCGATGAATCGTTCACATGCGAGCAATGGATGGCTGAACCGGTGAAGATGCGTTCATGGTATCGCCAGTTGACGATTACTGGAGAGCAGCTCTCTTCAGATAATGCGGCGGCACAAGCTTATTTGGACTGAGTTTTCTGATGTTATAAGTGAAGGGAGCTATTCTCCTCAGCAAATATACAATGCTGACGAAACCGGCCTAAACTTTAAAGCGTTGCCGAACAAAAGTTTAGCTTTCGCAGCAAGAAAACCGTGCCCCTGGATATAAAATGAACAAAGAGAGGGTAACAATTGATGGCCTGTAGCAATGCCACTGGTAACCATAAATTACCATTAATGATGATTGCGAAAGCAAAAAATCCGAGGGGCGTTTAAGAATGTAAACATGAAGTCCCTACCGGTTTACTACACTAATCAAAAGCGAGCGTGGATGGACATGGCTCTATTTAAGACTTGGTTTCACAACCAATTTGTGCCGGCAGTCAAACGCTTCAACAAAGATAATGACTTGCCAAATAAGGCAATCCTATTTGTCGATAGACGCTCCATCTCACCCAGACGTCACTGAACTTGAAAGGTGGCGAAATCAAGACTATGTTTCTGCCACCCAACGTTACAGCATTGTTGCAACCAATGGACCAAGGAGTTCTCCAAGCAATGAAGCTAGCCTATCGCAAAAAGTTTCTCCGCACTCTTATAGAAGAAGATGCTACACTAACTTTAATGGAGAAAATCAAAAGAGAACGATAAAAGACGTTGCGTACTGGTCTGCTGAGGCATGGGATGGCGTCACTGAACAGCAATTCGAAAGTCTTGGAGAAAGCTCTGGACTTCCCTTAATTTCGTCGATTCTCCAGATGACTGTTGTGATCAAGGACCCCTGCTTCAACTGGTGAGAGAAATTCCCGTTGTGAAGACGCAAACAATGCTGACATGGATGAATGGGTGGCAGGAGATCCCGACACCCACGAGAATCTCTCAGATGAGGACATCGTAGCTGCGGTGAGTCGTCGAGAACCTGAGCCCGAGAGCAGCGATGACGATAACGAGGGAAGCGGCACCGGCGCAGTGAGCTATGTATCGCACTCCGACGCAGCAGCCGCATTTGATCTTGCCCTAAGATACGCAGAGCAAAGCCCCGTGTCTACACCTAATGACCTATTGTTTCTGCGACGATGGCGCAGCACTGCTTCTTCAAACAGTTTTCTTTCTTTAAAACAATTGAAGTTAACTGACATGATCTAAACTTTCTTAAAATTTGTAATGTACTGTACTCTACTTTACTTGATATACATTTATATACTACCTGCCTATCTTTTAAGTTTACTACCTGCCTACTCAGTTGTTTATTTGTATATTGTACTTTGGAAGGAGTCTTATATGATATACTGTTTAAGCAAGTAGGGGCCTATATTATATTAATTATTAAAGTAAGAACTTTAATTACTAATTATATTTTTTCCTTTTAAATTAATGTTGTTATGTTATAATTTTTATTACTACAGTACTTGTTTAAGCAAGTAGGCCTATATTTATATTAATTATTAAAGTAAGAACTTTAATTACTAATTGTATTTTTCCCTTTTAAATTAATGTTGTTATGTTATAATTTTTATTACTACTGTATGTTTTTGGTTCTTTGCTTCGACACAGGCGCCACGGAGTGCGAGTTTTTTATTTTGTTTGCTGGACTCACAAGTAAATTGTTTGTATTGTGCTTTTTTAGAATTAACGTTGGCCACAAATACTGGATACTGTGGTCAACTTTCTATTCCTACAATGTCATTGTTTTTGTGTTTTTTACTTTTTTTAAAGGAATAAATTTTCATTATTTTCATATTTTTCAATATACTGCACTTAAAACCTAAATAAACCGTTTTCGTTGCAGAAACATGTACAGTACTGTTAATTGCTCACCCTTCACTCTAACTTGCACTAAAAAAAAAAAAAAAAAAAAAACGGCGCAGGCCGCCGTTTCGGATTATCCGGAAATTCGGACTAACGAGGTTCGGATTAGCGGGGTTCTAGTGTATTTGAAAATCCCCCTAAACTAGCTATAATACTTAACAGTAAATATACCTCTATAATATGAATAAATCATGCCCAGTAACTCAATATAACGAATTTTCTATCTTCCTAAAGGTCCCTCCCTACCTTTAGGTTAAGGTTTCCCTAAACTACATAGCAAATTTAACCTTTCTGTAAAACTAAATTTACCTCTTACAGACTCGGTATAGCGAACAAATATTTGTATGTGAACTTTTAAGTGAATTTCGCCTCAGCTGGCAGTGGCCGTGAGAACCGTCTAGCTCCCCTTATCCCAGCTCTTCCTTCCGTTCCAGTATTTTAGTGTCATTTCCTGTACTTACTGTATACAGTTTTAGTGCACTACTGTATGTTGTAAAGGCCACTACAGACTATACAACCATCAAACAGGTCCCATCGTACAGATTTAGCAAGATTCGATATCCATACGACGATTGCAATCGTGGAGGGATAGTGAGGAGAGAATTTTTTGAGCTAGTACAAGATATCTGTTTCATGATCGCACTTCGATTGAACATGTCAATATTTTAATATGATGTCCTGCACTTAAATCGTTATAGTCTGGAGTCAACATGACAGATTTCGATGAGTGATTTGATCAAGCTTCAAGTACTGCCCATGCCGGGGGCTCCCTGCCAATCACGT
>JAQJVL010006730.1:0-27429 GCA_035578905.1 Stictocephala bisonia | reverse complement strand
AGTAGTGAAACGGCTCACCAACATCGCTAGAGACCATTTAGAGTACCAGACTCTGTATTAATACTCAATAAGCTATTTAACAAAATTAAAACATCGGTCCCATAAAACTACAGGAGCCACATTCTTTGGAAGTTACACTACTCTGTAAAAGTACGGGATCCGCAGTCAAAGTGTTAACCTTAATTTGTTCCTCATAGACTATTGACCTGTGAGAGGAACTTATTCAGACAGAGTAAGGGGGCGAATCAGTACAGTAGAATGTGAATATTACTTATAAATATTCCAGTCTAGGCCGGATTTGAACCAGCGTTATCTCTAACCCAAGCTTAAAGTCCTGACGTCTTAGACCGCTTAGCCACAGGCTCACCCAACTACACTCATTCATGTACACTCACTCTCCCATATCTCTACGATTGGCATCTTAGTAATGAAGAATGAATATAATGAAATTTTATTTGTTCAATATAAATATTGATGTCATACTTCTGACTGGTAAAAACTGTATTTTATAGAAAAAGCAGCGTCATATGTCAGTCATGAAAATGCCAATCATACTCTGTGTAGGCAAGGGTGCCCATGATAGCTTGTATGAGCAACTGATGGGTTAGTGGGAGCTATCATCGAGATATATGTTGGCTAGACCCTATTTTAGTGCACTATGATTGCTGGATAAGCGAATCTACTTGATCAGTTTAGATCTAGCACTTGTCACATGGACAATTATAAGTTGTGCGTTTTGAGGACAGCAGATGTAAGCCCACATAAGTACGATCTACTATTAACCCTCTTATGTGATGGACTAAAGGTAAAGTCAGTGTCCTTGAAACCTTGAAATATATCCATATTGTTTTAACATTCTTTTGTTTATTTTTTTTTTTTTTTTTTTTTTTTTTTTTTTTTTTTACCTTTCAATGTGTTTCACTTTCAAAAAATTTACTAGGGAATTTTCAAAAAAAGTATGCTTTCCTGTCCCAAACAAACCTTAAATAATTCAGTCCTCTTCTATATTGTGAAAAACTTACCTGAATTAATAGAGTTATATAATTTGGAGAGAGCATATTAACCCTTCGCAAGCTAATTTATATTCTTAACGTAAGCATATATGAAACTTGGTTGAGTCACTACTAAATTTTTTAGCAATATATAATATTATGCTTCAAAATTAACTATTATATGCAAAATTAACAAATATTTGGCTGAAATAATTTTGTTTACATTTTTTCCAAAAGTAATACTTGCGTATATACACGTCATTAGCTCTAAAAGATATTGTTTTGTACGTTTTAACCATCATTAGCTTGTTCTACTAAAATCAGTTGTTAGGTAAGTTTGAAATAAAATACTAATTAGTTGTTAATTTCATTTGATTGTATAATCTAATGACTAAACATGATATTACAAGTGTATTCAAGCATATTTCTTTAATACAAAATGCCTAAAAGCAGATTTCTGGTTGCAAGTGAGGCTTTTCCTGGCAGGTTTTGCAAAATTAAACATAACTAAACTACATAAATAAAATAAACAGAACAACTCGAATTCATAAACCAAAGTGACTTGTGTCTAAGTAAACAAAGTGTTCGGCGCGGAATGCAGCAGACGAAGCAATGGACGCTGGACTAACAATGACACAAGTTTTAGAGACAGTGGAGGGTTGGAGAGGGTAAAGAATGGGAAGGGGAATTCAGCAATATAATTGGGTGGAGGGTGTAGTTTAACTAATAATGAATTGCGTGTGACCTTGGAAGGCAGGGTGGGGATCAAACAAACTCAAATTTCATATGACGGGTATTCCCGGCAAACGTTTGTTGAGCTAAAACCAGTGTGTGTATATATACGCACAACGCTGGCTCGGAGAAAAACGTTTGCGTGTATAATCGGCATACACTCACGAAGGGTTAATACACAAAGTTACCTATTCAGCATAGCCTTGATTGTTATCTAACCATTGCCTGTTTCTTATTTAGCATATTTGGTTCGAAAAAACCAAATAGAATATACTTGACAGATGATGTGTGTTGTCAAAGTGAGTCTATGAATTTTTATGACACTTGAAGAGATTAAAATTTATTTTTTATATATATAATTCAGAACTAACAATCATAAAAGATAGAATATGACAGGCTTGGCAAAAAAATGGCCCAAAACATTTGTCTAACATACTTGAATCATTAAACTTGAAACATTAAATACGCACCAAGATCCAAATCAGCATCATCTTCATCAAGTGATTCAGATTCAGTAGTATTTACTTCTTCTAATACATTTTTCCCCGCTGCATTCAAAGCTTCTTGATTTTTCAAAACTACCTGAAGTCATTAACAATACTTAATATTTATCAACAAGCACATTTTTCTTACAAAGGAATCTTAATTTAGTGGCTAGTTCTGTATAAATGTAAAATATGTGTACAGTAGAGCCTCATTATCTGACATAATTATTCTAAATATTGGGTGAAGTGAAAAAAAACCAAGTAACAGCTCGAAGTATTTTCTCACGAGTAAAGTATAAGCGTGTCGACCAAGTGAATAAAACAGCCAATAACTTAAAACCTTTTACTTAACGTTGATGAGGAATTACTAGAGAAATACTTGAGAGTAAATACTTGCAACTTCGTGGAGCCAAGTAAATACTTTTAAAACACTGCAGGTCTTAACACGCTCGTCTAGCATCCGTTTGTGCGATGCTTGCTTACCACACACGTGTTCATTGTTTATGCGTTTTGTTCATATTTGAGTAGTCATTGAGTGATGATATCTAGCGCCGACTCACCAGTAGATGTTTCAGAGGGTACCTTGAACTGACCTGTTTAAAAATCAAACAAGAAAAGATGCAACTTAAAGACAACTTATAAAAAATGGTTCTATAGCTACCATAGAAGAAGATTCTGCTATAAATGCCCTAGCCTTTTTGTAAAAAATAAATTTTCTATCACCCAATCTGTTATATTGTACCTAAAAAAATAAAATAAAAAATATACAAAAATAGCAAAATAAAAATTATTACCTACAATAGTGCAGTGCACATGAGTACGTAAACTTGTGTGTATTCGGGTTGCCTACCTGTATGTGTGCGTGTGCGCATGCTGCTGGTACATGCTCACGTTTGAAGCACACTGTGTGTAAGCAAATGTGTTTGAGACGTGTATAATACCAGAGCGTTCGTATGTGTATAACGCGTTAGTGAGAGCCTCCAATCTTATATTCCATTAATATAATGGAGATTTTTTTAAATTATGTTCTAGTTTTGTCAAATTACATATTACATTTCTTTATTTTCATGATTAATTCATATTTATTTTTCATATGTTTTATTTTAATATTTACTAATTCACATTTCTTTATTTACTTATTCAATATTCAAATAATAAATACTTTATGAATTGGTACATTTATATTAATATTATTGAACAAATTGGTAAATTCATGAAGACCGCCATCTCAGACTTGAATGACACAAAATTCAAGTGAACAGTGTTATCTGCATACAGCAAATACTTCCCAACGTTTCTCTAGAAAAACTACTTATTCCTGTGTAGAATATTTTTAATTTTACTTAACAAATAATAACTCAAAAAGGTTTATGTGTTTCTAAACTTATTAATAAATGAACCAGTAAATTTGTATTACTATTACAAGTGACAAAAATATATTAAATTAAATGCAATGACATTTTAGTAAAAGGTGCTAGCATGGATCTGGGCAGACTCGCAATTAAATAAATACTTTTCCTTGTGAGAATTTACTTCTTTTATTCACCTCATTTCTAAGCAAATACTTCAGACTAGTAATTACTAGAGTATTTAGCTTTTACTTGTTTTATTCACGTACTTGCAAGTATTTCCTTGTCACACCGAAAGTAAAATCTATTACTTGTTTTTATTCACTTCACTCATTGGTTTAACTGAAGTATTCAATCCAAACACTGATAAAACTGTGATGAAAGATTGTCTGAAAATAATTCAATGTGTATTATTGTTCCATGATACAAAAAACTGTATGTACCTGGTAAGGTTTTTTCCCAACCAGCACGCTGTTTTGTTGCTTGCTGTACTTGACATAATGTTGAGTGTGGATTGTACCGTGTGAGCAGGCCATATATATCACTTTTGTCAATGTGTTGAATAAATAGTATTTTTAGGACATACAGCATATGTAGGGAAGGTGAATAGCGGCAGTTTTCAGGCATACAATTAACAACAAACTTTTTTTAATCTTAAATTTCTTATTTTAATAATTATATTTTGTAACTATACACAATATATTTTTCAAGTGCCTTACAGTTTCATGTTAATTCATGTTTACTAATATCTATTGTCACTTCTGTTGATTGTAAAACTGGTTTATCACTATATTGTACAACTATAGTATTTAATACTGTAAAGAAATTTAAATAGGGTAATTTATTAATATAAGAGGGCTGTTCAGAAAGTAACATCCGTTTGCTCACTGTGTGGGAAGTAGAAGGGGTAGGGCCGCCATCTTGCGTTAGCGGTGGGCGTCCAGCCGTATTAGTGTGAAGGTTGTCCTAGCACTAGTTTGTTTTCAGTTGCTTGTCGAAATGAGTGCTGCAATAAAAATTCCCAAGAAGTGTGAAGTGCATTATGTCATTTGAGTTTTTGGTTTTGTGAAAGAATATTCGGTACCCACCAAGCAAAATACTTTCGGTAGCCTAACCAGTCAGAACTACGGTAGCCTAACTACCTCGTACAAAACAGTCCTAGAAAATTGTGGAAATTCTTCGTAAAGTTCTGAGATGGTGAAGCGTCAGTTATTACGAATTTTTGCATTGATTTTCTCAACCAGATCATCAGTGACCACAGACAGCCTGCCAGATCTTTCTTCATCATGAACATTTCTTCTGCCACTTTTTAACGTGTGAACAACTTCTGCACTAATTACATTTCACCCAAACATAGCACAAAGAACTCTATGAATAGCTGATGCCGAATACTGTTTAGCTATAAAAAACTGAATGATAGAAAGCACTTCGTGGAAATTTTTAATGCAGCACTCATTTTGACAAGTGACTGAAAACAAACTAGCGCAGGAACAACCTTCACTTTAATATGGCTGGATGCCCATTGACCTGCCGTACACCAGCGCAAGATGTCGGCCCTACGCCCTCTACTTCCCACACAGTGAGCAAACGGAGGTTACTTTCCTAACAGTCCTCGTAGTTCATTTTTGAAACATTTGCACAATGAATTCATTATTTTTGTTTTAACAACTAAACAAGAATTATTGTTTATACAGTATTGTAGAATAATCCTTAGTAAAATTCATTTATTGGGACTATTTTTTTTATTGGGGGGAGTTTTTACTTTTATTCCCAATTACTTTTTTTTACTTTTCCGACGTCATCACGGCTCTACTGCATATACAGGGTAGTTATACAGTCTCTTCCCCTCACTTTTTTTTCAAAAATTTACATTTGAAGTTTTTTTTTAGTTATTCTAATCATTATATAGGTAGACACTCTAACTTTTGAAGTATAGTTGAATATTGCAAGTAACCTGAGGTTCGATATATGAGAATCAAGTTCCGAATTCTTAATGGGAAGATAGTTATGCAACATGTCTATTAACATTGCCTTTTCACCCTGAAAACTATGGTGTATCTAAAATTCAAAAAGGGCTGTACCGTTTCCACGAAATCAGTATGTTAAAGATGTAGAAGTCAACCTAAAATTTGTAATGGGAAGACAGTCATGCCATATGTCTATTAATATTGCCTTTTTCATCCTGAAAACAATGGTGTAATTGAAATTCAAAAGGGTTGTAACGTTTTGAAGTCAACAGATTAAATAAAACAGCCAAATTGTATCATCAAATAGAGAGTTTAGTATGGAATATTAAAGTACAAAAAAAGCCAAATAAATAATGTTCAACTCATACTTCTATCCTATTCAAACATACAGTCTAGAAAAACTCATAGACTAAATAACAAATACCTCAGTAGGATTCAAGCATTTGAAATTAAATGATGATGAACAGCCATGAAAAAACTAGATGACAGAGTTAGAAATATGGATATAAGAGAACAGATTGTATTGACAAGATGGTCAAGGAAAATATCAGAATGGCAAGACTAGTCTGGTTTGGATAAGTAAAAAGAATGGAGGAAGGGAGAGTTGCAAAAATATGACTTGAAAGGAAAACTATGGGCAAAAGAGTGGGAGACCACATAAGAAATGGATGGACTATAAAGGAGGACATAATGCTTAAAGGAAAAGAGCTGCAGCAGGTTTAGGAAGAATGTACTTGGACAGGGAAAGAAGGTGGAGGCTTGTCAGCACATCCGGGATACTGGAGCTACTAAATCAATGATGATGACAAAATAACAAGACATAGAGCATACAAAATTTGTTTTTTTTTCTTTTTTTCAATCATTTACCTTTTATATTATTCAATCTACATTTGCAAATTTAAATAATATGCCAGACTTGCAAATGTAAACAAACATTCTTTATGATTTACTTTGGAAATGCAAGCCTCCCCTTCTATGAAATGCAAGCCTCCCCTTCTATGAAATACAAGCCTCCCCTTCTATGAAATGCAAGCCTCCCCTTCTATGAAATGCAAGCCTCCCCTTCTATGAAATGCAAGCCTCCCCTTCTATGAAATTTAGGTCATTTTATTGCTAGTTTTTCCTTTCTTTTAGATAATGGAGAATAATCTGTAAGTTAGGAACATACCTCATAATACCTGTTGACGATGTTCTCAACATCAAACAAACTTTTAGAACTTAGCTGAATTTCTGCAACAATAGCATGCCTGGTAGCTGGTTTGTTCATCCTCAACATTAGATCTACTTCCCCTTTACTGTTTACTTTGCCTAAAGACTGAACAAAAATCATAATACAAAATTATTTTTCATTAGTAAAACAAAACAAAAATCATTCCAACATTTTTTAACAATAATCGTATCTTAGAATTTCTTAGAAAGTTGTTTCAAAAATCCAAATTAATTTTGTTTTAAGAACATCTACAAACAAACAAAACTTATTTTAAATGTTTTGTAAAAATTAGCACAGTAAAGTTTATAAATTCACTTTTATGTGTTTTGTATATTTAAAGGAGTTAGTTTTGATTCTATTCAATATTATTTTTTCCACTACAGCTGAGGTCAGAAACAATGTGTTTTCATAAAAATCTATTCTTAATTGATATAATAAATACTAAACTATTCAATAATAATGAAACTAAATATAAAGGATGTAACAAAAAAGGGAAATAAATTACAACAACCACACAGGAACAAAATAAATCTTCTAAAAGTATTTTTTGGGAATAATAATGTTGGATCTATAAGACGTGTTTCAACAGTAAGTACCGTTTTGGAATCCCACCGCTATAGCTCTGCGGTCGGCGTTCAGCGCATGTGCTGGGTACTACTATCTGTTGGCAAGCCACAGCTGCCGTTACGGATCAGTTCGACTGTATTTAAGGTTGTTTATGACTGTTTTAAATTACTATTCCGATTAAAAATGCCGCCAACTGTAAAGTATATGTTGTGATAAGTTTTCGTAACGCTAAAGTCATGAAAGCAGCTGACATTCATGAGAGATCTGTGAAGTTTATTGAGAAAACAGAATGAGTGATGAGATGGTATGGAAATGGGTGAGAGCTTATTAGGTGTGGAAAACCTTCAGTAATTATTGATGACTTGGTGCAAAACGTTGATGAAAAAAAGTCAGAAAAACAGACGATTTACATCTGTCAAGAAGTGCGATTTATAAAATTGTGACAGAACGTTTGAAGTACCAAGAGTTTTGCTTACACTAGATTCCCAAAATGTTGACAGAGAATCTCAAAAACAATGTTTGACGAGAATCACAAAAACAAATGTTGAGCCAGTTCTCTTACATTCCTAGAGCATTAGAATCGTGAGGGTTATTATTTTTAAAACCACGATGACAGACTTACGAGGAATGTCAGCTGCTTTCATGTCCTTAGCATTATGAAAACTTACACAGCGTATAATTCACAGTCGGCGGTATTTTTCATCGGAGGAGGAATTTTAAACAGTTATAATTGACCTTAAATACAGTCGAATGGATCCGTAAAGACGGCTGTGGCTTGCGTGCATGCGCTGAACGCTGACCGCAGCGATATCACGGCGGGATTCCAAAACGGTACTTACTTTACAAACACTCCTCGCAGCACGTCTTTTAAATGATCTCAACCAATTGTACAGCTCTATATGGTTAAAACTACTATCAAGTGTCATTAATAACAATTGAGACAAATTTAAAGTGCTAAACTGGTAAACATGATAACTTAGTATATTGGAGAGACAGGACATCAACAAAAGTCCAGAGTAGTAGTAACATACACAAAAGAATCACATGAATTGTCAGTGCCACTGGCACCTTCTTCTCTCTCTTTCTACTCACATGAAGAAAGTGCCAGTGGCACTGAAAATTCGTGTGATTCTTTTGTGTATGTTACTACTACTCTGGTGTTAGTTGACTTGTCTTCTAAGGTAAGATTGCTGAGGTCCTATCTCTCCAATATACTAATTCCTGGCCTAGTGCCCTTTAACCTAACCTAAAGCATCACAAGTTGTAATTGATCTCATCATCACCATTTCTTGTTCTATCTAATGTCGGGTGCCCTAAAAAGTGATGTTTATGTGTCTGGTGTTTGTGTTTAATAAATATTTGTTGGCAGGAAAATTTGCTGATGGCCTCTCTATATCTTGTAATATATTGTACCATAAAATTGTATTATATAGCATTATTTTGAGTCTGAAAACTAACCAAAACATGTGTAAATTCAACATGATCAACCTTTATATTCTTTAAAAATAAGTTTTGTTACTTCACATCTTTATTGTGAGCAACATTCAGTGCAAAATTCCTATTTTTCTATGGTTTGTTTAAACAATGTATATGTTTAAATAGAATTTTATGAGTAACGTTTTAGGTAGATGTACATAATTATTTTTTAATTCATCAATCTTTAAGTGTTTTATCATCTTTCTAAATATGATATAAGTTTTAAGCTAGCAAAGACAACAAAATTGGATCAATTTTCTCTTGATAAAATGATCATTTATATCGTCAATAAAATGATGGTGAATTTGATAATAAACTGGCACTTAACCATAAAAAAAGTCTGGAAGTTGTCACTGTAAAGGAAAATAACAATTAGATCAGACTACAACAATATTCACAAAGGTCTCCATTGGTCCAGATGTCGTGTTAAAATGAATCTATCTCAAAGAATTTTAGTAAAAAAAAAAAGGAGAGAAAGAGCAGTATACAGTGGTAAACTGGAGACAGGCACAATCACAACAAAAAAAGAAAGTTACTGGAATATATGAAAGCATTTATCAGTGTATATTATACAAGTATTGTTCTAGATTATCAGGACAAAAAATGATTTTTTTCACCCCTGTGCCCTTGATTTGCTCATTTATCAGCTCCACCTGTTCAATACTAAATTCTTGATCGTAATAACTATGATTCCAGCAATATTATACAGGGTGATTAATTCAAGGTGGCCACAATTGTAATCTCAAAAAGTATTGAATTTACAGCAAACTAAAAGGGGAACTTTAACTCATGTTTTATGCTCATTATAATTACGTAGGTCAAATTTTAAAATTCGGTCGCCATTTTCCAATATGGCGGTCAACTTTGAAATTTCTTATGGGAATCGCTATTTTGTATGATGGATTTAGGTTTTAGTAGTAATTTTAAGAATTTTTTACTCTTGGTATTATTTTAATATACTTAACTGTTTTTCTACTAAGAGTGCTGAAAGTTTCAGAAATGCTTAGTTAACAATTTATTACACTCCACAGTTGTTTCATGAGCATGTTTTATTTATTTATTTTTTTTAATATAGATTGAACGAATGAATGTTGAACAGAGGTGACTGAAAAGTCAATAATTCTTTAAAGAACCTGTTTCATCACATAGTAAAAGCCATAATCAAGACTTAGATAGCTGTTTTAATATCAAGATAATCAGGTCACTCCCGGGAAACTGCAACAGCTTCCAGCTCAGAAGAGTGAAAATTGCTTGTGAATTACCAAATCTAGAGACCGCCAAAACCTAAATATAAGATAAATCTTGACTACTTCTCCTACCAAAGCAGCAAAATACAGAAAACTATTATATAATCAGACAGAAGTGTAAAAACGTTCTAGTGTCAAGTGTTCAACAGTTGGCAATAACTCATCAGCCCACTCCAAGTGTGGCTGTGAACTTCCAGTTCTAATGGCCTATGACTTGAAAAGGGGTCAGTGGCCCCGAAATATTTCACTGACTTTTTGTTCCTTTTGGTGTTATTGGGTCTGTCTCCAGTTTAACATTTGATCAGGATGCTGCTCTCCTCTCCCTGTTTACAAAAATTTTAAGTCGTGATTTAAGGAGACATAAATGTTATTAGATAAAATCAAACTGTGTTTTTGTTGTAACAGTAATACTATGAACACTTTTTTATTTTCTGCATCATTATGTTGTATTATGAATTTATTTATTTATTAATTCATACAAATTGTTATATTACAATACACGTTTATCCCCTCTAGCTAATAGCTATTTGAGGGGAAAATTAAATCTCATTTGATACATTTTAATTTCATAATGTTTAGGAAACTTTAAGAGATTGTATTTCAATTTGAAAATGTCTAGTGTTAACTTTGAATTAGATAAGACCAAACACTCAACCAGAGAAAAAAGACATTCGCACGCACGTGACACATGCACACGCACAACGACAACCACTTCTCTCACCTAAAACAAACCCAAATCAAATTTCCAAATTAAATAATGGGTTAGAATAGCAAATTAATTTGTCTATTACTTCTCAGCTATTTATCTGAAATAGGAAAACCTGGTCCAAGTTATTTAATCCACTACTATATGGATGACAATGAAAGGGAAAGTTGCATTATCTGTTGCTTAATCTGTTTGAACGGTGCAGGAATCAGTATGTTTGATGTAGTCATGATTCAAACTTCTTTTTGTATTTTATATATATATATAAAATACATTGTATATATATTATCTGTTTTAGAATTCATTCACTTAACACATTCGCTGCGGCAAGTTCACCAATAGGGTGTCGGGGGAGCTGAAAATTTTTATTACATGAAAACTTACCTTTAGGTGTATGAAGTTGATTGAAGTTGGTGATAGCCTGATTCTTTGACGTTTTCCTTGTATAAATGACGTCATAAGTTTGCCCCCACCGGTGGGGGCGCCGCACCTGGTGCTCGATCACCGTTGTTTTACCCTCACAAAATCACTTGGAATGTCGTTTTATTGTACAAAACCTCCTTTTTTATGTAAAATACTTGGTAGTTCAGTATCTCAGTGGTTAAAATACCTCAGTAAAATGAAATGACGTCATAAGTTTGGCACCCACCGGTGGGGGCGCAGCTCCTAGCGCTCGATCACCGTTGTTTGACCGACACAAAATTACTTGGAATGTCGTTTTAATGTACAAAACCTCCTTTTTTATGTAAAATACTTGGTAGTTCAGTACCTCAGTGGTCAAAATACCTCAGTAAAATACCTCAGTAGTCAAAATATAGCCCGACACAATTTCCAGAGTTCGGCAGTAAAATAATCTTCAAAATACACACAAATAATTTAGTCACAATAATTAAAATATTGAAATATATGTACAGACAATAATACAATATATAAACACTCAAAACAAAGCACCAGGAATATAACTATAAGTATTAGTCTATAAGAACAGCATGAAACGGTACGCACCCACCGGTCGGGGCTCAGCTATATGGTAGAGGTCGTAGAACTCGAAACTAACAACGCGGCAAGTAAGGTTAGGTTACTAGGCAACGAAGCGAGGTGGAACAAAACAAATACAACGAATGGCTGGGCCAGTCTGGGCTTTCTAGTAAACAGTGACTCAAGCCCCCACCGGTGGGGGCGCCGTGATTCGGATACATTCCCTGCCCCCACCGGTGGGGGCAGCCGCAGCGAATGTGTTAATGTTATTTTCTATGATTAGATAAAAATATGAACAAAAACCCCGATGTAAATAAAAAAATAAACTTAATATTACAAATAATGTAGTAGGGTTATTTTTTATCAAGTATTACATTAAAAGAATAGCCTTGACTTACTTGAGGCAGAAAGAAAATTTGTTTAGTGAAAAACGTTTAAGTTTAAATATTTTATTAAATCTAAAACTGTTTTATAAACATTTAAAAGCTAATCTAAACTTGTACCGATCAGTGAGGTCTATTGTACCTGAAGCCATTGGAGAGTGATAAGAGAGGCTCTGTGACCAGCCTCAGTCTTGGATTCCGCTCGGCTAATGAAATGAGCATCCATCGGCCATCCTGTCCTTACTGTACACTCCCAACACATCGGGGCCTGAACAAGACAACGTGAATAATTGAGCGCAGTAACAAATCCCAACAATTGCAAAATGTTGGGTTTAATCCCAAATAATTACTAATCCACAACACCAAGAAAACATAATTTACATTATTTTCAAGACAAGTGTCTACATGGACACTTGTAAAACCTACATGATTTACAAAATTATTAAAAACTTTAACATTAGGAAGTTAGTTTTTTCCTATCATTGTTTCCTCATAAAAGCTTTTTGAAGTCATAAAATGCAACTCATTTAGTAGAGTAGTTCAATTAATTATAATCATTGTAAATTTTTAAGTTGGCCAACTTATTGTTCTGATGTTATAGGTAGGTTAATCTTAAGATTCATTGCACTTTTCATATTTGAAGTTGATGTCCATCTCTAATAGTTTTTTAGAAAAGCAGAATCAATGTAAATATTCTCAAGCAGGCTGACGTAGGCGCTGTCCTTATTTAGACAAGTTGACTCAGCTACTACAGATGGGTGGCTGTAGCTCAGTCCTCAATACTACAAAGCCCACGAGGCGGTAAGGCACACTTAATAATAAACGGATTGGTAAATGTACAACATATCTAAATTTAGACACAGCTCATAGATCAATGAGGCTAAAGACTTGCAAAAAGCCAAATGAGTAACTTTACTGGGAAGAGCCCATTATTTTTATTTGTCCGATCTCCTCTTGTTCATTGTTTATTATGTATAGGTTTAGGAACTTGTTAAAAATATTGGTTTTATTACGTACGTATGCGTTGTATTAAATTTATGCATAAATATTTGTGACACAAATGAATAAAGAATATTTTTATAACTTTGTGAAATCACGGACAGTTCACTTGTTTGGCCAAAGACTGAGCTCTTCATACAATATCACATGAATAGTTCAATTGTAAGGTCATATGACAAGCTCCTCTATCAAGCAACAGATGGAGTTACTTTGCGAGAGGGGCTAGCAACCCGAGATCAACATAGGTACCATTATTAACTTAGGTAGCCACCTGATAAATCTGGGTTGCCACTAAAGTACTTAAATAGCCTTTCTTAATCAGTAAGAGGTAGCCACCCATGTTTAATTTGGGTTGCCACTGATCAACATAGGTAGCCACCCATGATTATCTTGGGTTCCCTGGTGAGGCCATAGGACAAGCTTCCTCACAACAGAGTTGCCTCGCGAGTTGGGTAGACACTCAAGATAGATTTGGTTAGCCATCTGTGATCAACTTGGGTTGCCTACTTTTTTATGACAAATCTAATTATATCAAGAATGGATGACAATACCAATGAATAGGATTCACCAAAATGATTAATGTCATTTTTCAATCTATTTGTCTTTCTAATTAAATGTAATCAGATTACCATTATCTTGTCATATTTGTTCAAAACAAGATTTTTAAATGAATTTAAAAAATATAAGACGTCTCAAATGTTATAATTTCTTATCAAATTTAACTGATTTACAAGAAATAATTGAACTATATTTATAATTGATTACACATTTATCAGTACTTTAAAAATTGCTAGAAATAACATGAATCAAACCAGCTCAGTCATTAGAAAATTAACATATTTTCAAAGACTTGCCCAAAAATATTTTTTTAAAGTAAGCCTGATTTCCTATTTTAAACCTAAACAATTCAGTCTGCACTGTTGCAAAAAACAAAGTTTGGCAACAAAAGACATATGGAGACACAGAGTCAACAGACATAAAAAAGAGTTGTAAAAAAACCACTTACAATATTTGTACTACAATATAGTAAAAAGGTCTTTAAAAAGGTGCTTCTTTGATATATTGAATAGGAAATGCACTAATCTTCGTATGGAGACCTCCACGGTCGATATTCAAGCTATTTACACAATCGTAATCCGGGTTGGACCGTGTCTGGTTATTATATACTCTGTGGATCGAGTAGCAGAGTGTGTCGCCCTGAAGATGAGTGCTGCAATGTGCTCGAAACGTCGGCTATTTGTACATAGTGTACATAATAACCAGACACGGTCCAACCCGGATTACGATTGTGTAAACAGCAGGAAATGCACTAAGTTATTTGAACAGTAAAATTCTACCTCACTGATGCGTTGGTATTCAAATTCCACTGACTGAGGTGTTCCTAGTTGAGAAGATATCACTGCATAAGCATTGTGCAGATTACTCTTGGGAAAAGGAAATATTGCTTCAGTCCCACCTGATGAACAAACAGTCAGAATTGTTTTGAAAATATTTTTAACTCATTCCATACAAAATAACACAGTATATCTATCAAAGACAAACAACAAAATATTTGTTACTCTTTGTAATTTATAATCTGGCTTATATAGTGCTAGTTGACAACATCAGTTTATAAATTTATTTTACTGCTAGCTTACTACGGTTCATGATTTAAAATAATAAAAGTTATCTATCGTTTTTAGAGCCTCACTTTTTAGAGCCTTCTTTTTCAAAATATACAGTACAAGAGCAAATGATGACAACAAAAATGTCACACTACTACTAAAGAAGTTACTAAACTGTTTCTTAATTAAATAGTATTTTATTCTCTAAGTAACTAAGTAGTAAACAAGAGTGTAGTAAACTTAGTGATGTACAAGACTAAATGAATAATTTTGTATGAACAAAGTTTAATACTTTTATTGTGCAGTTTTCAATCTTTGCAATATTTGATTTGATACTCACGCCTCTTTGATTTAAACTCTTCGTCAATCTTCTCAAGTTCTTTTACAAGTGCCTGGTTGATCTTAGGAATTTTAGTTTTCTTGCCTTTTCCTTGAGGTTGAGCTGCAGGAGGTGTTGTGATTTTATTGTCAACTGCTTGCCTAGACAATGGTATATGATCTGAAACAGCTAGGAAAACAATTATATTATGAAAATCAAATAATTTGTCTGACGGCAGTTTTATAAAGCTGATGTTTTTTCTTAACTATTTTCATCAATTTATTTTCATTATTTATTAATTTAGCATTCAATTGTGGATTCCAACAAAATAATCAAAGATATAGTACTTATTTGACATATTTCATTTTCGTTTATTCAAAATTAAGGATATAATACTGTGGACCGTCAGACAAATATTGTCTAGTTTGGAAATAAATAAATTATGAGATGAGAGTGGATTGTCTGGTTGGGGAGTAAAATAATTATGAGTACAGAATGGATTGTCTGGTTGGGGAATAAAATAATTAGGAGTTGAGAGTGGATTGTCTGGTTGGGACATAAAATAATTATTTATTTATTTATTTTATTTCAAAATGCTACACAACAGGCAAACACCCAATTACAATGCAGCCTTAATTTAAGAATATCCAATACAAAAGACATGCAGCAGAATATAAATAGTTCAATGTCCTACATGCCAAATATAATCACACACTAAAATATTCACACAAATTAGCAACTAGCAACAATAAACCACTATTAAAAAATATATGCCATGAAAATGAGAATTTCATATTGTTAAATATAATGAATAGTGAGAATCAAACAAAATAAGCAAAGAACAAATATTAACATCAAATTGTAAATATATATTTAAAATTTAACCATAATCGGAAAAAAACAGTAACAACAACATATTAAGAATATTATATAAGATAACAATATCAACAACCAAAAAATAATAAAGTAATTGTAAATTAATTGACAATATATCTAATTACAAGTCTGTGGAAGATGGTGTGAGGTTAATTACAAGTTGAGAGTGGATTGTCTGCTTGGGGAATTAAATAATTATGAGTTGAGGGTGGATTCGATAGTTTTACAACTTTAATATCTCACCAAATAAGGAGTTACATTTAATAGAGTTACAGAAATAAACAAGTTTTGTTGCCAAACTTTGTTTTTTGCAACTGAATTGTTTAGGTTTAAGAATAGGAAACCAGGCTTTCTTTTTTAAAAAAAATACTTTTGTGTAAGTTTTTGAAAATTCGTACATACAAAAAAGAATAAAACAGTCACTCACATTCCTATGATTTCCTATTGCCATACTTACACAAATTATAAATACTGTGAAGTTAACACCAATTTAATAATTTTTTAGTTAGAACATTTCAGAGGATGCAAAAATATGGTTTCAAAGCAAAATTGTAGACCTAGGCTAAAAAAAATCATGGCCTTAAGCTACTGTTTATACTGATTTCAGCATAGTCAAATAGGGTATCAAAAAGGTTTGTTTTTCTATGATTCAAACGTAAGATTATCTTTAGGTTTTGGAAAATTAAAATGACAGTAAATAATTTGAGAAAATACCTATTGTTCCAAAACAAACACGCATCAAATTAAGGTCCGCTCGTTCATAATCTGAATATAAGAAATAAGAAAATAAAAAAGGCCAAATACATAGGCTTCAAATATTTCAATTGGGAAGCCTTATTTCGCTAACTAATTCATGGTGAATCTACTCCAAACAGTACACAAACTGAAAACATTCTAAAGTCAAATAAAAATTATGAATGAAAGTTTGAAAAAACTTTATAAACATTCAACCATAGGAGTGGCCGTAGATAAGGGGCTAAAGCGCTGGCTTGCCAGGCAGCTGGTCCGGGTTCGATTCCCGATGTGACCACTAATAGATTTTGCCCTGCCGCTCCCGTGGTTCGGAAGTCACGTAAAGCCATTGGTCTCAGGTTACGTGTTAGAGAGGGCTCATTAGCCCTAACTTCACCTAGTTAATAAGATGATCTTTAACTTTTAACCATTTATTCTTTAGCATACTTTACATTCCAGCTGCAGAAACTTGTGTATGATTGAAAGAAGCTTATGAGAAGTCTGTATACTTTTTAACAGGCACAAAACGTTTAAATTGGATCATAACCTTATAGAACAGACATTTATGTTTTAACAGGCATATAGTTATTTTATTTCTTTATTTATTCTTAAGATACCGATCATCAAGATATGGGTGAATATGGTTTTCGAATGAGTGTGTTAAGTGTACATGAGTGAATGTGGTCATTGTTACAAACTAAGGCCAATTATTCCTTAGAAAGTGTCATTAATGAATAGCCCAATAACAAATGAACGGCCAGTGGCTATCAGCTGATCCCTTTCAACATTTGTTATGACTCTTGGAGATCAGTATTAGCGTCAAGTTACAAATCATTCCTTATGGAAGTTATCATATGTAGTCATTTTGAGTCCAGTGGTGTTTTCTTTTGATATTCTTCAAGTGAGTAGAAGGGATTCTTCAATAACCAGTTTTTTAGGTGTTTCTTTAGCTTCTGATTTGGTGTGTTCTTCATGTTCTCTGGTTGTAGATTTAAAAGTTTATCTGTTAGAATAAAATGGTAAGTTTAAGACAAACTTATATCAACAATTTTTATCTAATATAATTTATTCCATTAAAAGTTACTTACTTTTTGTTTGTCCTTTTCTCCTAAATTTTTTAGAAGAAGTAGGGTTAAGGGGTAAAAATAGCAATAACAAGTAGTAAACACTCATTTCAACTACACAGTTAGTAACACAGAGACTATTAAGAATAAGCTGTCCAACGTACTCATATCAAAAAAAGATTATCTCTGATCAGATCTAGAAACAAATTAGACCTGCCTCTAAAACCTATTTGTTTTATTTTCACAATGTTAAACAGTTTAAGATTTCATTAGACTGTATTTATTGGAAATCGGCAAACATGAAAAATATTGGTGAGTTTTCATAAATACAGAATTAAATCTTGAGATTAAAAGAATCCACTTTACACATTACTTTAATTGGCATTGCAGAATTTAGTCATTTTATTAAATTAATATTTTATATTGAATTAATATTTATTATTTAATACGTCTGTAATTAGTACAAAGATAAATTAAATTAATTCAGCTGCATAAATATGTAGAATTTGTCTTTATTACAAATATAAATAATTAATATTTGTTTAACATTTTTCATTACAAATAATATCAACTTATTAATATTGAACAGACTAATTAATTTCAATATAGTATTTGATATTTTGAATAGCAAGTTAATGAATGATCGATTTGTCTCTACATATTTTTAGTGTATTAACAAATCAATTACTGTGTAGAACATTATTTTCAATTCTGAAAAGTTTTTATTTTTCATTGGAATGTTTTTGTAAATTTGTTTTTAATGTTATATAATTTTGTGGAGTCTTTCTTTAAACTGTCACTCAACAATCTCCTTACAAGTTGTATTCAATGTGTCTGACATAAAATTGTTTAATATTTATTTTTATTTGTTTATTTATTTATTTTTTATTTATTTTATTTTTTTTTTATTTATTTTTTTTTTTCATGTAAGTAATTAGTTTTGTTTTCTTCTTTGTTTTATGTTCTTTCATGCTTTATGCTTAATTTGTTTAGTTTTAATTATCTTGAAACTCTGATTTTTTAAAATTGTTGTTTAACTTATAAATAATGTGCTCAGCAGCAGTGAACACGTAAGAACTCTAGATATACTCATTTTAGTTAAGTATTAATTTTTCTTTATGAGGTTAAGTGTAAGAGAGGACCTAATGGTCCTAACTTTGCCTCAGAAAATAAAACGTTTTTCATTTCATTTCATTTCATAAAATTGTTTACACTTGTATTTCACTATTATACTATGGTAAAAGTGTAGTTCTAACTGCAAAGGTAAATCTGTTGCAGTTGCAAACAGCACAACAATAGAAGACAATCTAACAATCTCCTGGTTAAGTAAAACATATTCCTTAGCCATACAAAATGTATAACCTAGTTATATATTTTGTATTTTAAACTCCATGTACTACAAATACTTAGTAAAAATATCATATACGTACTTAGCTCAACAACGTTTATCATTTTGCTTTGACAAAAAAACTGCTCATAATTCAGTGATTTTTAAAAGGATGTTTTATTTTAGGGATACTAACAGAATTTATTTAATTGAATATTTGCTAGAGGAAAATGATGTAATTATATTTTATGAAAACACTAAAAATTATTTATGCATAATAGAATGATTTATTTTATGCCTCACTTTACCTCGCCATTTGTGTCATTTTTCTATTTTTATTTTTTGTTTACCAATACAGACATTTTTCTTTTTATTTAAATAAAATGAATAACTTTAATACAGTAAATAACATATTACCAAAATTACAACTAGATAAAAAGAAGTGAACGTGCAAAAAAATAATAAGTACAACTAAAGAATTATGCTGTGTCAGTAACCATTTATTTTTTCATTCAAAGGCAAATTATTTTATTCCACTGTCAATTGCAATTTATATTTCAATCTTTTTCCATTATCCTTGTATATATTCCACATATATAACCAACTAAAGAGGAATCGATAGAGCTGAGCCATCCACTCCACAAATCCTACAATAAGAGGACCTTTAACACCTTGGACGCGGCCCGGTCGCCGGCGACCGGGCGGAAGCCAAGCGCGGGTAGCATGCGGGTCGCCGGGGGGGAAGGAGGCGCATTCGTTTCAATGTATTAAGTGTGGTCCAGCCACTCATGTGGTGTATAGCCACTTGGTAGATACATTGGCGTAATATTAGTCATATTGGTTTTAGTTTCGGGCGGGTGGCGGTACCGGTAGCCGGTGACCGGGCAAGTTATTTGTTTCACATTTTGTTTTTGAATGTTGTTTGTTTTGTGATTGTGTTTCTGTGTTTCTATAACATTGTATAAGTGAAATTAATATTTTATTCGGTAAAATTGGATTCCTCCACCCCTGGGACTTCTGCTCAGACACATCAAGTAGGGACTAATACTGGAGACGATTCTGAAGAAGATGCTCCTCTCCCTATACATGATGAGGATATAGATCCCATCCAACGTGTTATTGATGATGATTCAGATGCTGATGATGGTGATGACGACGCTGCTAGTGATGATGACCCTGATATTGGTACTGCTGCTCCAGTCTGGTCGATTTCAACTTGTGGTAAGAGGCCTATTACATTTGTAAAACAAGATGGACTATTGGTTCCAATTCCAGGTAATGGAAAGCCAATTGACTTTTTTAGGCTGTTGTTAGATGATGTTTTTTTTTTGGAGAATATTGTAAAATTTTCTAACGATTATGCATTGGAAGTCCTGTATAAGCCAACCCTCACTACTAAGTCACACATAAATCAGTGAAAAGATGTATCAGTAGCAGAATTTTTGCACTTAGGTTTACTTTTCCATACTGGCACAATCCGCTTGAACCACTTAGAAGACTTTTGGAAGACGGATCCCTTATTTTAAATTTATCCTTTTAGGCACGTAATGTCCAGGGACAGATTCCAAAATATTATGCGCTGCCTATATTTCCGCAATCCACACCATAAAGAAGGATCCAGCATGTCGAAAGTCCAACATATTGTTGATTACTTCAATTGTAAAATGAATTCCATCTACTACCCTGAACGAGAACTTTCACTAGATGAAGCCATGGTGCTTTTGCGAGGTAGACTACATTTCCGCCAATACATAAAGGGAAAAAGACATAAATATGGCGTGAAACTCTAAAACCTGACAGAGCACTCTGGATTGATTTTAAAATTTCACGTATATGCTGGGTCAACAGATGCACTTGTAGGTGGCCAAGGCCATACAAAAAAAAAAATTGTTTTACACTTACTAAAAGAAAAGTTAAACAATGGCCACACTCAGTTTTTATGGATAACTTTTATACGAGGGCTATTCGGAAAGTATCCTCCGGTTGCTCATAGAATAGGAAGTGGAGGGGATAGTGCCGCCATAGTAGTGTTGACGTGCAGGTCTCGTCAGTCGGCATCCAGCCGTGGTACTGTGAAGGTCGTCCGAGCGCTAGTTCGTTTTCTGAAGCTTGTGAAAATGGTGTCTGTCATAGAAAGTCCTGCCAAATGTGAGGTGCGATCTGGCATTCAGGTGGCGGCCCGGTCGCCGGCGATCGATGGATCCGACATGGACAATTCAACCCATATCCTTCCAGAAATCGATGTTCGACTATGAATCCTGAATTGTTATGTCTTTTTGTAAATATCATAATTTAGCCACCGGGGTAGGTTTTAGCCAAGTTGATATCGCAGTCAATGTGTTAACCCAGTCCAGGTGGCGTCACAAACCTGATATTATGCTTTGTGAAGCCATTTCTTTGAATACAACTCCTCCCTTATTTCTCAATCAATTTTTCCGATTAAGGTGTCAATAAAGTCTTCATTGTTAAATATTTTTACCCTGAAGGGCACAAGAAGCCCTCAAAGTACATTTTTCGGCCATAACATGGAGAGAGATTCAAGTAACAGTGGTTCAAATGTAAATAATGGTGTTTTTGAATGTTAACAGCTGTTTGAATGTAAACGATAATGTCCATAATTATATTTGAGATAAGAGTATAGCAAGCGCATCTCTTTTCTGTGGTAGTCAAGGTGTCAAGGTGACAAACAGTTAGTTCTGTGTTTGTATGAAGGTTTCTGTAGAGTACAGTACAGAACATTGTATTTCTATATTTCATTTAATAAATGTACATTTCAGAAACTAAACAAAATTTTAAGCATCAAAATTCTATTTTATAAATATAACGTTGTTTAATATGCATACTCTCATTTCTTCATTCTTTGGAAGTGATTTTTCAAAATATAATTTGCCAGCAAATAAAAAACTTTTGTTCTACATCTTATAACAAAATCTGGGCCGTTGCGAACAACAATACCAAATGTAGGTAGAACAGTATTATTTAAATATTCTTTACTAAATTACAAGAATGTTACCATTGTAAAAATGTTACAGCTGCTTCAAAGTTTTGGCAGTTTGTTCTAATACAGAGCATAATATCAACATGGGCCTACTATATTAACACATCAGACTACACTAATTTTCAGTGATCAATGTTTAATTACATTCCCTTACCAAATATAATAATTGAGTCCTAATTACAACAAATAATAACAAACCTGAATTGCTTAAACCAGAACAGCTGCATAAATTTAAACAACCTAGCAGGACTGAAAACACCCTTACCACTGAAGCGACCAAACCACGTAATGCTAAACATTTGAGAAAATTCATTAACCCATTGCAGATCGCGCCCAGACCTAATGGTGCAAACTAAATTTGCAACACAGCGCCTACACCTGCCCTGCCAGCCTAGCGCACTTGCAATTTCTACACGTTTTGTTGTTATTTACATTACATAAACATTACACTAACCATATTAGTAGTCTATCTAATTCGGAAGATCGTAATTTATCCTCTTTTTTCTGGAAATCACGCACACGACAAGAAGATAAGACCAAACGCAAGGACTAAATTCCCCAAACTAATATCAAGTAGTCGAGACAACAGTGAACAGGAAACAGTAACAAAAATAAGATAAGGAGACAAACAGATAGTGTGTCAAAACAAATGGGTGCATTGTCACAGCAATAAAATTGACTTCGAGGGCCGAGTGACGCAACTGTTAACAAGAGCCATGACGTCTCAACGTCACACATCGTTGAGCTATCGGTCCATTCAGCACGGAATGTGAAGGCCACTTCTTTGATCCGCAATGGGTGAGTTTTTCTTTTTTTGTTCAGTTGTAGCTTTCTTTGTAAAATATTAAGCAATAAATAAAGGTTTGGTACAATAATAATAATAATAATGCCAAATAACAAATTTGTCCTTCTTTTGACATCTATTCCAATAACCCAAAAATTTGAAACTTGAACACTGTTTGATCCACATTGAAGCTGGTTTAGTAACCTATACTGTATTTTTAAACAAAATAACATATAGATAAAAACTTACATTTTACTGCAGATTCTCCAGGAACACTGGATAAAGCCCGGAATGTGGAAAACCATAGTCCAAAATCTAAAACAGAAATAGCTTTAAGACTTGCTCGAGGCTACTTTCAGACATAGCATTCAAACCATCATCTCTTTCTTTAAAGAGTGAACATCTCTGTTGATGTTGTGAGGCTGAAACACAATGAGCATCCTTAGTACTTGGGGTCTTGGGAGTCAGTTTAGATCAATTTCTCGGTTTTAAAATTAAGCGACAGAAAACAGCAGCTAAAATGAGAACCAAAACTAAAATTGTGAAGCAACTTGCTGGATCATCATAAGGAGCCAATGCTCGAGTCCTGCGTAATACTTATTGTTTTTTCCCAGGTTTACTCCACTGCTAAATATTGTGCTCCCTTATGGCTTAATAGCACACATGTACGAGAGGTTGATATACAACTAAACCCGGCAATGAGGGCAATCTACGGCTTTCTCATTTCAACCCCTATACCATGGCTTCCAAGTGCTGTGCAACATAGCTCCTATGGATATAAGATGCAAAGAAGCACTTCTCAGAGGGTTCAAAAAGTTCCTATCTATTCCAAATCTACCCATTTTGCACGGTATCCCACAACGACAGGGTAACTTAAATCTAGAAAACGATCTCTTTGACGAGCTTCCCAGAGGTGTAAAACGAATTTTTGCAAAAACCAAACTGGGCGTTAACTTGGGACATGCTTGACTGTTGAAACAAGTTTCTGGTATCAGACCCTAGGACTGTCATTGGTGGAATTAACTTCCTTGTAAGGAATGGACTATGTTGAGTAGCTCTCGCACAGGCGTGGGAAGATGCAACACTGGAAATATAATAATAATAATAATAATATTTTTATTGCCGTTTGGATTATTACAATCATTGACAAAGTCATCATACAGCATTGAACAGCCAAGTCAAAATGAACTAACCTAAATGACTAAAACTATGTTAACCTAAAAGTTTGGTGCTTATGGTAGGAATCTCTACCATAGCTGAAAGATTAAAACTAATGAGAAGCAATTTGATGCAGTCAATGAACCAAAAGATAAATAGACAAGTTAATATACAAGGTAATAAGGCAGCATAGAAGGAGACAGACCAGATCAGTACAATAAACATATATGTATGATTAAACGAGGTTAAAATATTCAAATAAATATTATAAAACTAAGTAACAAAATAAATATAGAGACACTAAAACAAAACTATGAGACAACAAAATTAAAATAAATGGTCTGTGTTCAAATAACGACAGTTTACTTACAACAACTACAAAATAAATAAATATAAACACAAGGAAATAATTGAATAAATAGGTACAAATTATCACAAATAGCACAAATTACATAATAAATATTGAAGACAGGTGAACATTAAACAACAATGAATAAATAGAGACAAACAAGTATTTAGAGACAATGTAAATAAATAGGTACAATCTAAAATTTTATGTTTTTCAATTGAAAAAAATCATCCATGCTGTAAAAAGGATTCATTAACAGCCAGTTGTAGTATTTATGCTTAAATGTCTTCACAGGGTACTGAATTATTAAATGTCTAAGGGAGTTGTACACTTTCAATGATAAAACTACATGACTGTTGTTAGTTTTGTTAAGCCTATGTGAGGCGATAGATACATTATCTTTAGATCTAGTGTTGTAATTGTGATAATTGTGGTTAAATTTTAAACTGTCAGAATTTTTCAAAACATAAATAATGCTATCATACAAATACAGGTTAATTGTTGTCTGGATTTGAGTTTTAATAAACAATGGTTTACAGTGCTCATGATCACTAGCTTTATTTATTACTCGGAGAGCTTTTTTTTGTAGTATTAAAATTTCTTGAATTCTGGAACTATTTCCCCAAAAAATCAGCCCGTACCTGAGCAATGATTAGAAGTAGGCAAAATAAGCATTTCTGATGTAGTTTCTTTTAACACAAAAGGTTAGTCGCCTTAATAAATATACAACTCTAGACAATTTTGCACTCAAACTGTCTATATGAGGTCCCCAGGTAAGGTGGTTGTCTAACGTAATTCCTAAGAACTTGGCTGAGGTCACATACGATTTGGAATCAGGAACACCAGATTTAAGACTAAAAATAATGTTTTGAGTTTTGTCTTTATTTAATAAGAATCCATTTGATTGAAACCAGATAGCAGCCTCTGCAGTTGTACTAGTTACTATGTCATTAAGTTCGTGTAAGCAGCTATTTGAGTTAAAAATTGTGGTGTCGTCTGCGTATAAAATAGTGTGAGATTTAATGGAAAATGGTAGATCATTAACAGCTATGATAAATAATAGAGGCCCAATAATTGAGCCTTGTGGGACTCCATGTTCAACTGGTAGTTCCTGAGACCATGTATCCTCAACACAAACTATTTGTTTTCTGTTGCTCAGGTAGGATCTGAAAAACTTTAAAGCTATATCTCCAAAACCATAGTATTTTAGTTTTATGATTATGTCATTATGACCAACACAGTCAAAAGCCTTAGTTAAATCACAAAGGGTGGCCTGACCGTAAGCTTTTTCCTCAAATACAAGCAGAATGTCTTTTACAAGAATATCAATGGCATCCATGGTGGACTTTCCCTTTCTAAATCCAAATTGAGTTGAATTAAGGATGCCATTTGTTTCTAAAAATAGACTAACTTGGTCATACACTAAAATTTCAAAGAGTTTAGATATCACAGGTATTAGAGAGATAGGTCGATAGCTGTCTGGCCTGTCCCTGGGTCCCTTTTTGTAAATAGGACATATTCTAGATATCTTGAGCATGTCCGGAAAGACACCATTCTGAAGACATTTATTGAAGCAGATAGACAGGGGGTAAGCCAAGCAGGGTGTAATTTGCTTTAATATATTATTTGACAGGTCATAAATGTCACGACTATCAGAGTTATTTAACCTTTTAGCTGCGTTGGTAATGTCATCAGTTGTAATAAGCTTCCATTTGAAAATTACTCCAGTGGTGGGTGCCCTCCGAACAAGCTCTGCAGGTAAACACACACTTTGACCAATTTGATTTTTAATATCATTCACAGAATTAATAAAATGGTCATTAAGGACATCTGGTGGGATATTGATTTTTCTTAAATTTATAGGAGATGAGTTAGCTTTTATTATGTTCCATGCTGCCTTACACCTATTACTACTGTTTTCAATAAGTGTTGTGTTGTAAGACACCTTTGCTTTCACAATGGCCTGCTTATACTGACATTTCATAGTCTTTATACTTTCAGATAGATGATTATTACATGGTGCACCTTTCATTAAAGAATTAAGAAAAATTAATCTACTTTTCATATCAGCTAGCTCCTTTGTGTACCAGTTATTCTTACATCTATTTAGACTAACATTACCTAGCTTTTTGGGTTTTTTTAATCCCTGGAAGAACTGAATGCAGCAAATTACTTTATTAAAAAAGCAGTTAAATAGCCAATCTGTATCGTTATTATTTAATAACCATTGATCCATAAGGCTAATCCAATCATAAGACTCCAACTTCTGAGCCAGGTCAAAAACGCTGGAAGTAAGAAGGGTAAGTTTGAAAGCAGTGTCATTAGCGCCAGCTTTATGTCTACCAAGATCATGCTTTAGCGTTAGGTCAATCAGAATGCCATCGTGATCTGAGAAGGGAAACGATATAACACGGTTATTGACTACATCTCTGGGACAGTTGACAAAAACATTGTCGAGACAATTGTTTCCTCTTGTTGGTTTTTTATTTAGGTAATAGAAATTGTACTGTCTTAGTATATTAACAAGTGTTTTAACTGTGTTTTTATTTGATGTTAAGTCAAAATTCTCAAAATTGATGTTTACAATATAGGTGGGGAATGGTAAATGATGAGTCTTGTGATTGCATAGTCGAAATTCAAACTATGGATCACTTAGTTAATGACTGCCCATTGTGTTCTTTTCAGGGGGTATTAGCTGGTCTTCATTCATTGGACAAGTAAATGTTGAAAGGTTATGAAACCTGGATTTAGCTCTGTGATGGGAGATCAATATTTAAACACTAAAACACAAGTACTTTGTAATTTAAATTTATTTATCAATTTAATTTTGCATTCGTCCTCCTTTTGATTTTGGGACGTGGTATTGAGAGCCTTAGGTAAGAACAAGGAATATTTTTCATTTGAAAATGTCTTGAATAATTTTTATCTCAACAATTGTTGAGTCCTGCGTATTTATTCAATACGTAGTAATTACATTTCTTATAATTGAGGAAATAATCAATAAGAACAAACTAGTACACATTATTGAATAATTTGAGCAGAAACAATTGTTTGTTATGATTAATATGACAAGATACAGGTATAACTCAGAACTTTATCTTATAAGGCACTGTATAGTTAATTCTTT
>JAQJVL010006729.1:0-27436 GCA_035578905.1 Stictocephala bisonia | reverse complement strand
GTTTTCTTGAGCACTCATTTTTCCAACAGCAAGACACATGACGGCTGCCTGATGCCCCCCACTCAGCTTGCCTGTCACGGCGAACCTTGACAGACGAAAAATTATATCTTTGGGTAGAAACTGCTTGTAAGAATTATGTTCTATCAGAAAAAAAACAGTTGAGAAAGTATAATATTAATTGAAAAAAGAAAAAAAAATACCCTTGAGTAATCTTTAGTGGCCTTAAAATACCAGAGAGTCCGGAGTGATATATTATTGCTATTTGAATGCTTTAAACTGTTTTAATCATCAAATCATTGTTAGAAATAAGCATATTACCAACATATTATCAATACCGTATATATTGATAATATGTTGGTCTATTGTTAATAAATTATACCACTACCACTCTAATTCTATTTTGGGAGTGTAAGAAAACATTTTGATTCCATTATAACACCAAACAGCACGACTTTGAACTTGAGTATGCATTTTAAATTATAAAGTAGATAAAAAACTCAATATAATATGTCACAAGTTAATAACAATATTTTTACAAGGCTTTTAATACATATATCTAGAACTTAACCTCTTCAGTAATATATACTTGAGTCTTGCCAACCAAATATATTTCTAGCCATAAAACCTAAAACTTTACTGTCAAAAATGAAAATGTTAAATTCTACTCCTTTAAAATACAAAATTTGTATAGTTATGAAAAGCTATTAAAAATTATTCACCAGTCCAAAATGGCAAATATTTTCAGAAAATATTTACATTATATTTCTACATAAATAGAAATTTCTACAAAATATGTCTGATGATTATTTTAAGTTTACATATAGCTTAATTAATCAAATTCAAATTTGATAGTTAGGTCAGGACCTAACTAGATATCTACCTTCTTACAATCAAAATTACAACAAAGATGGAGATGTTTTTAGAAAACATTTTCAACCAAGTTTAACAATAAAAAAATAAAATAACTGGTCAACACAACGTTTTTAAAATATTTTAATTGTTACTAAAATGATTTTTTTTAAAGAAAAAGCTACGATTAATATGTATTTGTTATTGCTATTCAATTTTAAGAATTTCTGTACAGCCTCCAATGATGGGTTCTGACGTACCAACCTATGCCTTCATCTTCTAACAACAATGACACAATTGGATAACTCTAAAATATTCTCTAAAATCTATTTACGCAAAATGCATTTAACAAGTCACGTTAACATTATTCAAGGTAGCCACATTAACGTTATGAATGTGTGAGATCTAGAAAACATATTGGACACTCACTTCCTGATGTCCCAGACACGGACTCTGTCAGACGCTGCCGTGTACAGGATGTGTCCATTGTGGTTGAGGGCAATATCATTCAGTTGAGCTTCTCCAGCCGGGATTTGCTGTACACTGATGATTCCATTTGAGCTCAATCCTGACGAACTGGTCACAAACATTTTTTTTAACTCGAAGAATATTATAAATTAAGAATAATATAATTATATTAATTATAAATTTTACACTTACAAATATATACAAATAGTTTTTTAATTAACATAATATGTGTTGGTACATATACAGTACAAGTAATAACACAAATATATTACAATATAAGCACAAAATGCACAAATACACTACAATGCAAGTACAAAATGCACAAATATTATGGTGATCGATTTTGGTGAACCACCCTCACCCTCAGACCAGAGGGATTCACAAAAGAATGGAAAATGGTGTTCAACAACTCAATTTATAGGTCTATGATCACGTGACCCCATTGGTTGGAATCGTCAAAATGGCGGCTGCTGTGATATTATTGGTAATCCCTATTGGCTGTTACTTCTGTTCTTTTAGTCGCTGAAAATACATTATGCACAATTATTTCGGAATCAAAATTAACCTGTTCATTCATTAGTTTATCACGACCCTTAAATTTTTCCTTAAATATATATAACTTTTCCCATGCATTCATAATCCTACCCTTTTTACAAACTTTTAGAATATCTACATTTTCATCTATTTTATTCAAACTGTGGGTACAATTCAGAAGGAGTTTAGCTACATTAGCTCTTTCAGGTTTCTTATTTTTAAAAGCAGAGACATGGTTTATATATCTTTTGCTAAAATGTACAGTCTGACCTATGTAAAACATATTACAATCATTACAGTTAATCCTATATATCCCTGAATTATTGAATTTATCTTCACTTTTAATGTTTGGGTTTAAAATGTTGAACATGGTATTACAAATCTTAAAAGCTATTGATAAATTGAATTTCTTATTTCAAACACCTTTGTAATTGTACCCACAGTTTGAATGAAATTGATGAAAATATAGATATTCTAAAAGTTTGTAAGAAGGGTAGGATTATGAATGCATGGGAAAAATTATTTATTTTTAAAGAAAAATGTAAGGATCGTGATACACGATCCTCTGGTCTGAGGAAGGTGTGAGCGTGGTTTACCGAAATCGATCAATATATTTGTGCATTTTTTACTTGTACAAAATGTTATGCCCTTACACTTATGGTGGTATTGACACACCCATCCGCCCATACACGTACAGTGTTACTTGAATACCATTGTACGTGAATGATCGGGTGGGTGGGTGAATATCATTGTACGTGAATGGGCGGGTGGGTGGGTGAATGTCATTGTAAGTGTATTCATTTAACGCTGTACCAAATGTACCTCTTGAGTAACTGTCACCGGCCGAACAATGTCAATTGTTTTAGTTAATTTGATTCGATTCTTGGCACATAGCCTATATGACACACGTACTTTAATCCCAATGTCAATCTAATGTGATGCTCATGACTATACGATTGTTATTTTGAAACTTGAGTTAATTGAATTGATTCAGTTCCACAGAACGTGTATGGGAGGGTGGTTGGGTCAATACCACACTGTACGTGTATGGGTGGGCGGGTTGTTTAGTACCACAGTACGTGTATGGGTGGGCGGGCTGTTTAGTACCACAGTACGTGTATGGGTGGGCGGGCGGGTCAGTACCACAGTAGTAGTAGTATGTGTGAGCGTGCGGGTGTGCGTGTTTGTGTGTAAGGTTAGGAGATAACTAATTAAGAGTCATGTATAGGTGGTTGTGCGATTTTCTTAGTTGTGTGTATGGTGGGTGGGCTTATTGCAAGAAAATATATTTACAGCGGGAGATACCCTCTTTTGATTCTAATACCCTCTCTTGTGTAGAAAGGTAAAATATTTAATAATGAATTTCAAGTTTACCAATTGGTTTACGTTGTGCATTTTGTATGTTTGTGCATTTTGTGCTTATATTGTAATATACTCGCTTTGCTCGTTGGGGGCTTCGCCCCCAAACCCCCTTGCAGTTCAGGCCAATTCGTTGAATATAAAAAGTTCACTGCTGATAATATTTTCCGTTAAAATGTTATTTATTTAACAGGACAAATGTTTATTTTTAAAAATCATGGTTTCTATACATTGTATACAAAATTTATTTTAATAAATCATGGTTTTTATACGGAAAAAGTGATAGTAAAAAAAAGTGATAGAGCATTATTAATAAAAAAAAAAAAATACGGAAAAAAATGATTTTAAAAGTAAGCTGTTAAAAAACTAAAGTTATTAATTGATTTCAGTTGCCTGTTAGTTAACCATTTGGTCAACTGAAGCATGGTCCATCCAGTCTCGCTATGGGGAGGCCGGCAAACGTAGAGACCCATTAAAAAAATATTTAAATCCTCAAAAAGTATTGTTTGGAAGGTTAATTTAACTATTAATAGTATGTATGTTTGCCTGTTAGTTAACCATTCGTTCAGTGAATGAATGGAATATCCAGTCTCGCCACGGGGAGGCCGGCAAACGTAGAGACCATATTTACAATAGCTAAAATGTTGGAGAGTTTTATTTTAGGCAGGCCCCCTGGCCTACTGCCTAGTATTTACAACAGCTAAAATGTTGGAGTTTTTAGTTAACCATTCGATCAACTGAAGCATGGTCCATCCAGTCTCGCTATGGGGAGGCCGGCAAACGTAGACCCATTTAAAAAATATTTAAATCCTCAAAAAGTATTGTTTGAAAGGTTAATTTAACTATTAATAGTATGTGTGTTTGCCTGTTAGTTAACCATTCGTTCAGTGAATGAATGGAATATCCAGTCTCGCCACGGGGAGGCCGGCAAACGTTGAGACCATATTTACAATAGCTAAAATGTTGGGGAGTTTTATTTTAGGCAGGCCCCCTGGCCTACTGCCTAGTATTTACAATAGCTTAAATGTTGGGGAGTTTTATTTTAGGCAGGCCCCCTTACCTACTGCCTAGTATTTACAACAGCTAAAATTTTGGGGAGTTTTATTTTAGGCAGGCCCCCTTGCCTACTGCCTAGTATTTACAATAGCTACAATGTTGGGGAGTTTTATTTTAGGCAGGCCCCCTTGCCTACTGCCTAGTATTTACAACAGCTAAAATGTTGGGGAGTTTTATTTTAGGCAGGCCCCCTTGCCTACTGCCTAGTATTTACAACAGCTAAAATGGGGAGTTTTATTTTAGGCAGGCCCCCTTGCCTACTGCCTGGTAAAGTACATTTTCGGGTTCGGTCAACTTACGACGGGGAATTTTTTAAAGCAGACCCCCTAGCTTACTGCCAATGACACAATCGGCGTTATAGAAGAAGGTCACTGTACACAATGTTTTTTGCGTAGGCGACCCCTTCAACGACTCTTCCAGGTTGGACAAGGACTACGATATGAGTAGGACTTCTCACTCTGCTGAGAAGGACGTACAGCTGGCCATGTGTGAAGCAGTCCGTGCGAAGATCGACTCCGACGTACTCAATTGTTTGGCCTTGGCTCTTGTGGCCAGTCATTGAGTACGCTAACACGAGGGGAAATTGTCGACGACAGACACGAATCGGCGACCCTTCGGCCAACGCAAACCTAAAGGTGATTCGAGGAATACCGAAAGGTTGCGTGCCTCCGGGAAGTCTGACAGTGATTAACCGTTTGGTAATCGCTGTCACAATGACTTTAGTGCCGTTAACGAGTCCATCGGCAATATTCAAATTCCTCATGATAAGGCATACGGAGCCAACCTTAAGTCGCAGGACATGATCTGGTACGCCTTTGCCAGTGGCTTGATGTAATAGCTGTACATCCACGACCATATCATCTTCGTTTTCCTTGTCCATAGTGTCAGCACTTATCAACTCATGAAGTTGGCCATCCAACGAGTTCAAGATTTGATCATTGATCTCTTTGACGTTCACGTTCATAGTTGAAAGAATCGCTCTTCTCGCACATTGATCGGGGTCACAGAGAATTTGGGGTGGAAAAACCTCACCGATCAAGTCTGTTATGGTCGTGAGATATCTTAGCCCAAGAAGAGGAATAAGGTCCTCACAATCACGGCCTTCTCCAAACATCTTGGATGGAATAGCTCCGTTGCCTACTCCAAGGAGGAATTTGGAATAGTCAAGGGAGCTAGTCGTTCTGTGTGGAGTCGTCAGGGAGAACACTTTAAAAAGTCGCCAAAGGTATGATGCTCGAAGTGAAACACAAGCAATATCACACAATGTGCGAGCTTTTTCAACAACGGGTGCTATTTGCCTAAAGTCCCCTGAGCAGAGAAAGATCTTATTTCCAAATGGGACACTAGTATTCATGAGATCTCGAAGTGACCGGTCGAGGATCTCGAATATGAATCGGTGCGCCATTGGAGCCTCATCAAAGACAATGAGCTGTGCTGCTCGGATGAGCTCTGCTCGTTGGGACCCGTTGGTAATGTTCCATACGCTCATGTCGTTACCAAGATCGAGAGGGAGCCGGAACATGCTGTGTGCGGTGGTACCACCAGCCAAATTACCGGCAGCAATACCTGAGCTCGCCACGGCAAGAGCGACGTGATGACAACTCCGCACGTACGCAAGGATGACACGAATGAGTAAAGTTTTTCCGTATCCTCCAGGCCCATCAATGAAGATTGTCCTGGAAAGATGTGTGTCATTGGGTCTTGAGAGTACCAATTGCACGTAATGTAACACTTGTCTTTGGTCGTCAGATAACTTGGGCTCCCACTCTTCAACAATTGCCCTCTGAAAGCTTTCTCCGAAGTTAAGCAACTCTCTACCCAACTCAGTCGTGTCATCTTCTACATATGGCAGGCCATGGTCAGTCAGACTTGATCCCTGTCTGCGGAGGCTGCGATCAATATCTATCAATGATAGTTTTACTGCCAATTCAGGATCTGAAGGGTTCCGTTCTAAGTGATCCTCACAAAGTGAGTTCTTGAAAGAGTTCCACAACAGTGCCGCTGGAGCTCCCATATTACATAGGAGAACAAAGAAGGATCTGAGTCTTGGTCCAAGCATGAATTGAGAGGCTTCTCGCAGTGCATGATAGTATTCTTCGTCTTGTACCAAGCCCAGCCTCCTGGCGACTTCCTGAAAAGTGCAGCAATCAGATCCGCCACGAGACAGAAGATCAGCGTAGCCGTGACAAGGAACGGACATAAGAAGCAGTCTTAGATAATAGAGTTCACCTCGGTTAGGTGAGACCCACAACAGTCTGCATACTTTTTGTCCCCGTTGGCGAGCTGTGATGAAATGCTGTCCATCTGGATGGTTGTACACTGTCCCTGACGTTGGTTTTTTTGTATGTACAATAAAGTTTTCATAAAATGACTGGTATGTAAGGTTAGGGAAAATTGGATCTTGAGGTCTATTGAAGTACACGATAAGCTTGGAACTAGGTTTAGCGGTTGCATCTGCCAACTGGCCTGGCCTGAAAATGACTACCTGTTTACCTTCAAGGTGTACAGGCAGACAGTCAACGCTGGGCTCTAGCTTTGAAATTGGAAAGTCTAAGAGACGCCAGCATGCATCGCTAGCACCAATCATTCTCTTCGTCACGTAATGCTCTACCTCATCTTCCTGTTTACCGAAAGGTTGTAACAGTTACATTCTGAAGAGAACCACCCTTCATGAGATATTTGAAAAGGTATTTGATTACGCGACGAGTAGACGCAAGCTCCAAGTTTATGTGTGCCTCATATTTTAATAAAAGTGTGGCATTATACGGTACAACCCACCCATCATGAACAACAATAGTCTTTCTTCTTGATATTATGTTCCCCTTATTATTGTAATCTCGCCTGTACTGGACAAACCCCCTTTCATCTACATGTGTACTTCGGCAAGCAGGCTTTGGGAAAAACTTTGTACAACAACCTTTGGCAGAGTCCCAGCACAAGAAGTCGGTGCGATAATCTGTTCCACAGGGTCCGTGAACCATATGTCTCAGCACCAACTCCCTGAGCCTACCACCGGCTTCTTCTTCCGAGGGAATATCTGCCCGAATAACAGAATCAATGTCGGATCCCTGAACTGGACCGCCTCCGTCGATCTTGAACACAATATGAGCATGAGGTAATCCCCTCATTTGCATCTCGATGACGTAGACGATATAAGTTAGGCAGCCGAACATTGCTCCACTACGCAGATCTCGGAGAAGCTCGAGAAGTTTTATGTGGAAGACTCTGCATGCCGTAGAAGGGTCACTTCGGCCAGTACCATAGGGACAAGCTTTCTTGTTTTCCTCCCATGTTGCACTATACGTGAAGGTCAAGAAGAAAGTAGGTGAGCCCAGACGAGACACAAGGGCCATTGCATTTTCGTAATGAACCTTCATGTACCTGGGCCCACCGGTAAATGAACTTGGGAGGTAGATCTTTCCAGCTTGCAACCCTCCTTCGCCTTGGACAGTTTCGTCACGATTTATGTCATCCATCACCTGTCTTCCTGTTTCCCTAGCCTGTTGAAAATTGAGTAATTCGTCCAATGGCCCTACCCGCACGAAATTTTTAGCAGCAGCTTTTAATTGGCATAACTTAATGTAACGTAGCCGCTCCTCGTCGTACCTCGCAAACATTTCTACCTGCCAAGCCTGTGATAGCCGACCATAGTGAGATAATCGTGGCTCAGAAAGCAAGAGGCAACGCGAGTAATTGTACTGAGACAGCTTGTTTCCATTATTGTCTAGGATGCCGATATGCCAACCCAAATTGCCTTGCGGATAGAGCAATGGATATTGAAATGGTTCCATCAGAGGATCAAACAGATCGATAGAAGATGGCCGTGCAGAACCCTTCTTCCAAACAGTCAACTTCCGGGGATCATTGACGGAATCTTCAGTACTGAGAACAGCGTGCACTTCCACACCTGTTTGCCTATCACCAAGAACAGGGCCGTGGGTAGATCTATTTGTAATTTCAAACTGTAAATGAGCGTTGATAGATGGCTCATTGCTCAAACGGCGAAACTCATTAATGAAAGGATTTGAAGAAGTGAGATAAGAACTGATAGATTCAATCAAATTGGCATTGAGAGATCTACCCATGGCTATATTCTTGCGCTCCTCACCATCGTCGATGTAAAGACGGCACCGGTTGACAAACTGAACGTCCCCACCCCTAGGCGCGAACCTTTGACCAGCGGCGTCCAGATTGTAAACTTGGTGGTACATTCTTCCTTCGATTTTGAAGAAGGAGAGTCCACTAGGATGACGGTACCCACCAGACACCTCGAGTGCACAGAAGGCAAACAGGTCGTTGTATGCTCTGGCTCGTTCTAGGAAATGATGATCAGTACAAAACTGAGGTAGATTAAGGAGGTAGATTAAGAATATTATATGCTCCCAAACCACAGCACCACTTTTTTCTGTCTTTCTCTTCCTCAAACAGCCGAGCATGACAGTAGGAACACTTGTAAATGTCATCTTCCCAAAGACATAATTTACGGAGTTTAAATGAATTAATGCCATTTAAATCGTAGTCTCTCCAGTACGCCATCGGGCCTTGTTCACCAATCTTTCGAGCAAGGAGAGCAGGAACGTGTCTCATGTTGGAAAATGAGGGATTCTTCAATCGAAAAGCCTCTACTCTCTGGCAGGAAGCTCCAGGATTCTGATCGTTATAACGTCGAACAGCTTCTCGGTTGATCTCGGGATGCTGCTCGGTGTAACGTTGGACAGCTTCTCGGTTGATCTCGGGATTCTGCTCGGTGTAACGTCGGACAGCTTCTCGGTTGATCTCGGGATTCTGCTCGGTGTAACGACGGACAGCTTCTTGGTTGATCTCGGGATTCTGCTTGGTGTAACGTCGGACAGCTTCTCGGTTGATCTCGGGATGCTGGTCAGTGTAACGTCTTACAGCACCTCTATTTATCTGAGGTTTATTTTTACTGTATCGTTTTTTTGCATCTGTAAGCTGTTCCTGTCGAGTACTTGTCAAGCTCTTTGGACGTCCTCGCTTAACCTTTTTAGGTCTGCCGGGCATTTTGTTAAATAATGGCCTGGTCAAAGGAGACATTTCTTTTAAGGGTGATAACACTACCACAGGCATCAATTTTAACTTAACATCGACATAAGACTCCTGCGAGTCTAGATTAGATGTACAGATTGGTTCATACAATTGGTTTGGAGGGTCATCAATGCGCGGTTCTTCAGAGACAATAGTAAGGTCTTGTGTGGCAGTTTTTCCCAAAGTCAGCTGAGTTATAGTGAACTGTCTTGCAACTCCATCCAGAGCTGCATTCGACAACATCAAACTGGCCAGTGAAAAGTAGCTGTCACACAGAAATAGGCGGGCCAGATTATTACCATCATTGGACAAATCAAAATGGCGCTTTTCATTCACTGGATGTGGATCAAACAGATACAGCAGTTCATTTACCCTCCAAAAGGAGACAGTAACTGTTTGACCCGTGAAAAGGAATCCGATATTTTTTTGATTTGCAGCCAATATGTCTTGTAATTTTTCAGTAAGTGACGAAACAGTGTCATGCCAATAATATTTTGTTAGGGGATAAAGTGCATCGTAAATGTGCTCTAGTTGTAACAGAGAATCTGACTGATTCAAAACATGAATGACTGATGGTAATTCTTCTGGAAACAAGTACCGCCCATAACCAGTACAATTCTCACTACGCAGTGTTTTGTAAATGCGATCACCACTCATAAGGATTGCATCAATTGCAGTTGTCGTAAAATGTCCACCAAGACTCTTCCATGCAAGGGCACAAGCAGAATTAGCCACACACTGAGCATTTCTACTCCATGTGAAGAGTTCATTGTTGCCCTGATGAAATGACCCCTCGGCAACACAAAAAAAATTCTGTTGATGAGAAGCCATCGTAGAGAGTTAAAATGTAAAATTATAATTAAAGTAATTGGAGAAGAAGAAATTGGAAACAAAAAAATAGTATGAAGTCTCGAAAACAATCAAAAGAAATTCGTGATTGATTATTGATCACAATAAAAACGTATTAAATGAAAGAAACGAGAAAATAAACCTAGAGTTTATGTTGAAAAATAGCGATGATAGAAGATTCGTCTCACCATGCAGTGAAAACGATTCAGTTTTCAATAGGGCAGAAAGCCAAACAATTGAACAGTTCAGTACTGAAGGTAATTCAAGCGTGTAGAGGCCGTAGGGTGTCAGCAGACTGAGGCATGAAATGGGCGTCATCCTTATATAACCTCGGTGGAACTTGTTTCAATCGACTGAAGACCGTTCTACCAACCGTTCTAAAAACGTTTCTCTCAGACGCTCCTTCGACTCGTTTCAATCGACAAAGGCCCGGTCTACCAACTGTTCTAAAAACGTTTATCGCAGCCGCTGGAGGATGCCTAAACCAACAAACAAATTCCGAAAATACAGCGTAAAACTATGATTGGCCTTTAGGAAACAAAAATGAATACAAACTGTTTTTATACATAGTTTAAATGTCCGTAAAGTTTGTACACAATTTGAATACGTAAGTGAATAAGTGAGTAACATATTTTTGACAAAACTCAACTTTACCTACTTTTTGTGTGGAAATGTATTATGTATAAAGCATTTAAGTATATAATTTAAATATTCTATTAGATGTTGTCCAAACTAAATATTACAGCTTCAGTATAAAAAACTTTAACTCTGCAAACAGGTCAGCGTATACGGTCAGCAATTCAAAATTTCCGTCCGCCATTTTAGATGATAACGGGTGATTATCCGTTGATCAAGTCAAGTCAAGTCAAGTCAAAATCTCTTTATTCAATATTGTACATAAAATACAAATGAATGGTGTCATTACAGCTAAGTACATGGTTATTATACATTAAAACTATTCTAAATACATGTTATTATACATAAAACGGCAAAATTTACTACATATAAAATCAACTTAAAAATAAAAAAGAATATATATAATATTTCACAAATTGCGAAATATTACATACCTTCAAAAAATTCAGAGAAACTATAAGGAGCCATTTGAATTAAGAAGTCTTTTAATTTGGATTTAAATTTGGTTAATTTTATTTCATTCTTTATTTCTGGAGGAAGCTGATTAAAAAATTTTGAGCCCTGATATTTAGGTTTTTTGCAGAAGAAATTGAGATTATGTGGTACTATAGCAAGATCTTCTCGGTGTCTAGTATTGTAATTATGATTATGTCCGTTAAGTTGCAATGAATCAAAATTTTGTTTAACTAATAATATTGTTTCAAAAATGTACATACCAAACACCGTTAAAATCTTTTGGGAAGTGAAATGTTTTTTGACTGATTCTGAGTATTCAAGATGTAACATAATTCTAATACACTTTTTTTGTGTTTTTAATATTGCTTGTAAATTTTCTTGGGATGTTGAGCCATATAGAGCTATACCAAAAAATATAACGGAATGTATATAAGAAAAATATACCATTCGCATAGTTTTTAGATCACATAACTTTTTTAATCTACTTAGGGCATACACTCCTGATGCTGTTTTTGAAAGGACTTTTTGAACATGAGAGTTCCAATTAAAATGCCTGTCGATTGTCAGACCAAGAAAATTTGTTTCAAATACCTGATTGATTATCTTGTCTTCTACATTTAATTTGATTTCTAATGTTGGCTTTGATTGATATGTTTGAAAGGTTATAAAGTTAGTCTTTTGTAAATTTAGAAGTAAATTATTCTGGCGAAGAAAATTTGAAAAAGATTGTAAATCGATACTTGCGTTTGTTTGAAGTTCATCAACTGATTCAGCAGAAACTTTAAGATTAGCATCGTCTGCATAAAGACATAGATTGTTTGAAATTTGTAGCTTTGGTAAATCTGTAAGGTAACATAAAAATAGAAGAGGTCCAAGGATTGATCCTTGTGGGACTCCGTATTTGATTTTTGTAAGAGGGGAGTTATATTGAATTTTATAATTGTTGCTATAGTTAGTAATTTGGACGAATTGTTCCCTATCGCTTAAATATGAACTCAGCCAGTTGTGTATATGAGAGTGAATTCCCAGATTATACAGTTTTTTCATCATCAAATTGGGGCATATTGAGTCAAACGCTTTACTCAAATCCATGAAGATGCCTACTACTTTTTCATGATTATCTATAGCCTCAATGATTGATTCCACAAAGTTTGTAGCAGCCGTAACCACTGATCGATTTTTCCTAAACCCGTGCTGGCAGCTTTCAAATAAATTGTTTTTTTCTAGATAATCAATAAGTTGGTCACAGAGGGCTCTCTCATAAATTTTTGAAATGGATGGAAGTATGGCAACCGGTCTATAGTTTACAATATTTGTACAGTCTCCTTTTTTAAATATTGGTATAATTTTTGAAATTTTGAGTTTGTTTGGGAAGATTCCAGATATAAATGAAGAATTTATTAGGTGGGCAAGTGGTTTAACAAGTGATTTTGATGCTTTTTTAATAATTGCAATAGGAATTTCATCATACCCGGCACTGTATTTATTTTTTAGGCTCCTTATAATTTTTCCTACATCATTTTCCGAAAGGGTGTTGCATTTAAATGTTCTGTTCATTAAATCCAAACCATCTACATCAGTAGCATTAGGTATTATTTTGTTTTTGCTGATTTCATTTAGACAACTTGGTTTATCAGACTTTTTTAAGTGAGGAATAATAGTGTCGTCAACTAGATTTACAAAGTATGTATTGAAAGCTTCAGATATTACCTTAGGATTACTACATACCTTACCATCCTTAGTTTTTATTTCAATATTTTGCTCCCGAGAAGTATTTTTTCCCACTTCTGAGTTAATAACTTTCCACACTGCTTTAGTCTTATTATCCGAATTTTTAATTTGATCATTGTAAAAGTCAGATTTTTGTTTTAATAATTTCTTTTTGAATAAATAATTTTTGTTCTTTAGATGTTTACTCATGTAACTGCTTTTAAGCTCGCGAGCTAAATTACCAAATTCAATTAATTGCTCTTTTTCGAGCCTAAGTTCTTCTGTAAGCCAGTGTTTTTTGTTAGTGTGTCTTCTAGTAAGAACTTTTGGGAAATAAAGGTTGAAATAGTAAGATAATAATTTATGAAAAACATCATATTTACTATTAACAGGGGCCATAAAAACACTGACCCAGGTTTCATTTTTTAAAGCATTACAAAAATGTATTATATTTTCATCGCAAAATTTCCGTTTGTATTCAAAATTTAAAATTTTTTTTGATTTATCGTTATTTTCTACTTTTATTTCCAAAAGCTGGCCATCGTGATCTGATAACTGAGTGTTAATACCAGATACTTTAATGGAACTACGAGTTAAATTTGTAAAGATGTTATCAATCACGCTTTCAGTAGTGGGTGTGATTCGCGTGGGAAAATTTACTAGAAATCGCAATCCAAATGAAATTAAAAGGGTATTTAGTCTTTTAGCATTTTTGTTATGCGTGTCTGTTAAATCTAGATTAAAATCTCCCATAAAAACCACTTGATTAAATGTTTTGAATAATATTTCCAAGAATGTTTCTAGTTTATCTATAAAAACCTTTTCATTTTTCTGTATAGGATTTCTATAAAATCCAACCACAATTAATTTGGTGCCCTTTTCAGTTTTACAAATCATGTTTTTGTATTCGACAATGCAAAATTCAAATATTTGTTCACTTAGTAAATCTTTTAGCACCGGAACGTCCACTGTTTTGTATTTTAAATTATTTTTGGACAGTATAGCAACGCCACCTCCTTTGGAGGAGTTACGAGAAAAGCTACTGCTTACCTCATATCCAGGAATATTAAGTCTTTCAATGACTGTTCCAGTCATTTTGTGTTCAGTTAGTACTACCACATCAGGGTTTAATTCTATTAATGTTATTTCTAAGGGTTCAATTGAAGATTTTAGTCCCCTGATATTTTGATGAAAAAAACTATAGCAGTTATTATCTGATTCATGATTAAAATTAATTTTATGAATATGAGATTTTGGATGTAAGGTATGTTGATGCTTATTACTATTAGTTAGATAGGGCTTACCGCTAAAAAATAATCTTCTTTACTAGAACTTTGAAGCACTTCTGCACTTAAATGACTTTGGACACTATTTTTTAATTTCACATCACTTTCTTCTAAGAATGAACTATTCCCTCCTGATGCAGGTGGAAGCGAGATGGAGGTTTTGTCCGGCTGTTGCTCTTGGTGGCTAGTGATGTCACAGGAGCTAGTTGTCAAATCTATGGCAGTTTGTGTAGGCGGTAGAGTAGCTACTTGTTGGGGCTCCGGGATGTTTGTAGCAGTCTTGTTGTCGTTGACTGCATTTTGTAATCTCTCAACAAGGTCCCCTGAGATGGTATGGGCGAAAGCTACAGATGACTCATTTTGAAAGCTATTTAGAAAGTTTGTCATGTCAGCATTCACGACTGTGATGTCATTTTCTTTAATAAAACTTTGTCTTAAGTAATCTTTTAATGTGATTTCAGGTGTAGGATTATGTTTAGAGTCTGTTTTATTGAGGATATCAGCAATCATTTTTGAAACTCTTAACTTGCCTTTCTTGTTAAAATGTAGACCATGGGTGGTATACAGGTGTCTTGGCAAAAGATGCAAGGGAAGAAGTGTTGAGCTATTGGTATATTGTTCGGCTAATTTTTCAAGTGCTGTGTTGATTTGAGCTATTTTGAAATCCAGTTTTGGTGTATCATGTCTCATGGGTATTGAGGCTAGAATAAGGTTGGTGTGCTGTGTGTTATTGATTAGGTCATGCACCTGTTTTAGAAGCCGTTCAATACCAGTGGTTTCAATATTATTGGTACCAGCTATTACTAAAAGGTGGTCTTTCTTGTCCAGGTCTTTGCTGACTTGTGTCACTTCTTCTGTCACTTTATCAAATTGTGCTCCGGGTTTGATAATAGAGCATACTTTCATTGTTGTTCTTTGTTGGACCATATTGCTTAAGTTTCTGCCATGGCTGTCGGCTACAATCAAAAGTTTCGAGGGGTTTTCTGGTTTTGACGTTTTAGTTTTTAAACCTCTACTTATATGGTGTTGGTTCCTCACTTTAGGCTTGCAGGGTGTTAAATGTTTATCACCGGTTAGATTTTGTTCCTTTGTATTGGTTTCACGCCCAAGTGCCGCAAATTGATTGTTGCATTCTATTTGCAATTTACTTTGATGAATCCTGTAGTTTTTTGGGGAAACGTTATTTGTGGATTTTTTGACTAATTGCCATGGGTTTTCTCCTTGAATATTGTTTTGAAGAGGTGGATAACAACTCATGCACTTTTGATTGGACTTTCTGGAGTCCTCTAGCTCTTTACTTAATACTTTGTTTTCTTGTAAGAGAAGTTCGATTGCAGACTGTAAGCTGATATTCTCTTCTTTGTATTTCTTTAATTCCTGCAGCAGTATTTGCGTGTGAAAGTTATCGGGTTTTTCATTTTCATTATTTCTTATTGATATTTCATTTTGAGTTGGGTCAAGTGATTCAGATTTTTCATTAGCTTCTTCCTTCTCCATTAAACTTTTTTCCAGGTCAATACATTTATCTGTAAGGGCATTCAGTTGATATTTTAAATCTAAATATACGGGGGTGTTTACTGAGGCATCTTTAGTTGTACGTGAGACTTTTGGAGTAGTTTCTGTAATGCTCCTTCCTTGACTGGAGTTAGATGAACGGCCTTGAGATACCCTTGATGGAGATTTTTTTACAGGAGTTTTATGTGATTCAGAAGGGCTGTTTGATTTACTTTTTAGCTTTGATGTTTCCCAAGCCTTATCAATTTCCATAAGGGCTAATTTGTATTTTTCAGTGTGTTTTTTTGCAACTGATTCAAGTGGATATTTTGACTTATTTTCATTGTAGCAACAGATGTCATTTTTATTCAGACGAGCACGTTCATTTGTTACAAAAAATTCAACATCATATTTGGTAATGTTTTTATATGTTTCCTTGTCAATGTTTGTTATTTTTGCAGGCCAGTGTGGATAACCCCTGACTTTAGCGAATACCAAATTGTTAACATTAAAATCCAAATTTTTATTTAAAGAAGATGTCATAATTTTTAATTTCTATTAGTATACTTAGAAAAGTAATATACTAATACATTAATAAACAATTTAAAAAAAAAAAACAAAACAAAACAAAGATTATTCTATTTTTTTTATTGTCTAGTTAAGTTAAAACATATTATTTAATTATTCCAATTAATGTAGCATTGTGTTCCTAATAGCAGTAGTTATCAATTAAAATTACTCAGTGTGTTTGTAAACAAAGCACTGTCAGTGAGACAACAGTTAGAGACTAGAATGTCTGTCAAGGAATAACCGGCAGAGGTCAAAGTTGAGCTCACTCAGATAAGCTTATCAGTGCCGCAATGTCTTGTCTCTTACTTTATCCTTTTGAGAATTCCTGATTATAAATATGTTTTTTCTTCCTGATGGTTTTGTCTCACCTTGGATTTTGAAGTTCTGAATTTAATAAACAAGAATGTAAAAAACTGCACAAATTAATACAAAAAATACTTTTAAAATCACTATTTAAACTGTTAAAAACTTGAAAAGTTTCAAGAGCACAAATCACCTGCTGTCATTCAATCTGGGCTTCCCCCACTCCCCCAATATCACAGGGGGCTTCCAATATGATCTGAATGGGGGGGGGGTTCTATCTAAGATGATCATAAGAAATTACCTTAGTTTGTTATTGGATACTATCTAAGTTGATAACGGAGGCACAAATTCAAATTTATAAACTTTTTGTAAGGAAAGTTAGAGTATGTACCTTTTGTGGTACATAGATTTTTGTATGTACATTACATTTTTGTACAGCATCTAATTTTTAGGTTGAAAATTTCATTAGATGCTATCTAAACTAAATGTTACAGCTTCAGTAAAACAAAAACTTCAAGTCTGCAAACAGTACAGCAATTTCACGTGAGCCATTTTGAATTTTTTTTTTAAGTTATAAAAAGTGAAAAATCAAAGTTTATAGCAGTTTGATAACAAAGTTCTATACGTAAATACCGTGTAGGGTTTTAAGGTTTTAGCTCCTTTAAATCATGCTTAAATGGGAGGAACTATTCCAAAAAAATCACGTGTTTTCGAAAGAACTCAAGTTTACCGAATTTTCGGAGGAAACTATTGTATATAGCACAAAAACATACAGGACACTTTTTGTGCAGAATTTTATTTTCAATTGGAATATATCATTTGATGTTAAGTAAACTAAAAATTAAAGTTTCAGTAAAACAAAAACCTCAACTCTGCAAAAAGATAAACGTTTTCACGTCAGCCATTTTGGATTTTTTCTAGGTTATGGCCAGTGCAAAATCGAATTTAATAGTAGTTTTGATAACAAATTAGTAAAATTAAGTAGTGTGTAGGGGTTTAAGTTCTTAAATTATCGTAATAATGCAGTAAAATACGAAAAACAAAACAAAAATAAAATTTTTTGAACGAAATGTGAAAATTAACGATTTTTTGCGTAGTTATTATTAAAAATACAAAAAAATTTTACATGACCAAAATTGTAGGAAATTTAATTACAAATCTGGAGTATGCTGTCAGATTTGTTCTACAACCAACGGTTTGCCCACTATTAAGCCGTTAGTAAAACTCTGCAGACAATTCAAAATTCCCGTCCGCCATTTTGATTTTTTTGGAGGGTTAAAAATTAAAAAAATTTAATTTTCGGAATTTTCCCATCGGTTGCTCAGCAAAAGCTACAAGTGTGCCAAATTTCAAGTTTCTAGCTCATCTGGAAGTGGGTTAGAATTTGTATACGTGAGTGAGTGAGTGAGTTACACGTGCGGCTTTATAGATATTAGATTTATGTTGCGTGACTTTTACTTGTACTGTAAATATATACAGTAGAACGGTGATTATGGGAAAAAATTGGGCCTGGACCCATTTGAATAAAGGAGATGTTCGATATAATCAGATGTTACATTATTTGAGTAATAGTGAACAATGAAGGTGTACCCAGATTATCTAAGTATTAATATAATTTTATTTTCAAACCATGCAGAGTATTACATTACAACACAGTTTAAAAAACCATTTTATTAAGTATTTTATTAGTCACACACACTAATTTTCATTTAGCGGAATCCTTAATCTATAGACCTACACTACTTTAACAGTGCGTTAGTAAAACAGCACACTAGTAAATGTACTACAGTAGAGCGCCGATTATCCGAACTAATTGGGGACAAGGGGTGTTCGGATAACTGAATATTCGGATAATCGAACATGAAAAGACAAAATTTTTTAATTATATATGTAACGAAATTCTGAGTAGTTAAAAGGCTAAAAAATTATCAAACTAAAATTATTCATGTAATTCTATTATGAAATCAATCAGAATGCATGGATATAACTTTTAAAGAACAATTCATTATACATAGATACAGTACAATGCATACTTTTTATTTAGAGAAAAAGTCCAAAATTTGTTTTTGCTTAAGCCCTGACACTCTTTTTCTTCCTGCTAAATCTCGTAAGCGTTTCAAATTGAGCAGTTAGAGAGCATCACTTTCATCTTGTCTTTCCAACCACTTCATTGCCGTCTCCAAGCAGTGGAAAGCCTCCTCATGTGATGGTTCTTTATTTTCTTCAACGTGATCTTCGTCGTCATCAGGCTCCTCGTTGTCATCCTCATTAAGCCTTTGAATACTGGCAATTATTTCATCATCTGTGTGAATCTCATATCCAGGGTCATCCTCGTCACATTCTAGCCATTCATGAATGTTTTCCTGGTCACATTCCTCAAAACCAGGTGACTGGTTTATAAGCTCAGCTACCTCCGAAACAAACTGGCTGTTTGGAACCTCTTGAGTAGAAGATGGATTTTCCTTCAACTGTTCATTGGCCTCGTCTGCTTTATAAAGCTTACCCCAAGCTCTTCTCAGAGTGGTTTCTTTGACAATAGTCCAGGCTTCTGCTGCCATGTACACAGCATCCTTCAGATTAATGTCTTTGTAGAGTTGGAAGATAGGTTTGTCTTCTTCTTGGCCAATAAGAACCATACGCAATAATGCCTTATGGTAGAAACGTTTGAACAACTCTATAACTCCTGGTCCATTGGTTGGGAGGCAAAAAAATTACCTTAAATTTTCCATTTTCTCTTTCAAGAGAAAGAGTTGAGGGATGACATGTAGCATTGTCAATCAATAAAAGCACATTTCCTTGGTTTCCAGTTTCACGCTGATGTTTTTTTACCTCTGGGATGAACATCTTTTCATACCATTCAACAAAAATATCAGAAGACATCCATGAATTGGTTTGATTTTTGTAAGTGACAGGCAAAGTCTTTATTCCCTTGAAACAACGTGGATTTTTGGACTTCCCTATAATAAGCAATGGAAGCTTATGATTTCCCGTTATTTTTGCGCACACCATTGCAGTTATGCGGGATTTGCTAGTTTTGAATCCAGGTGCTGACATTTCATTTTTAGAAACTAGAGATTTCGTCGGCATCTTTTTCCAGTAAAGGCCAGTTTCATCAGCGTTATACACATTGTCAGGGTTAAAAGCCTCTTTTTCTATCAAATTTTTAAATGAAATTTTAAAACTTTCAGCTGCTGCAATATCAGCAGACAATTTTTTCCCTTGAATATCTATTTCTCGTATTCCATGGCGGGATTTAAAACGCTTCAGCCACCCAGTAGAAGCTTTAAAACCAGCATCACCACCAAGCTTATTGTTCATTTCAAGCGCTTTTTCGCATATCAAAGGGCCACTTATAGGCTGTCCTTGACCACGTACCTGCATGAACCATGTATAAACTGCTGTGTCCAAATCTTGGTTTTTGGCAGTTTTCATTGTTTTTCTATTCAAGCTTCCATCAGCACTGTCAAGCACACACGCAAATTTCAAGATAGAATCGCTCTTCTTTTTTATTTCTGAAATTGTTGCTCTACCAACACCGTATTCTTGAGCTAAACTTGCTCCACTAGAACCACTTTTCAATCGCTATATTATAGTAAGTTTATCCGACACACTTAGAACAACGCGTTTCCTTTTTGAAGACATTGCAACAGAACTGTCTCGAACCAAACGTCACAACAAACAGCACAACAGCACTACGATCCGTTCCTGGCAAAGGCTCACAAGCCACTGACTAGTGACTATAATACGAGCGCCGATTCACGTAGGCCGTAGGTGGCAGACGTATTTAAGCGCTGCATACAGTGAATGACACCGGCGCAGCGGGAGTTTCGGTTGGCGCGCGAATTTGAATTACGTACTTGAGAATCACGTTCAAAATATAAATTACAGTACTGTACATACCTATTAGGGCGTTCGGATAACCGACGGTTCGGATGACCGACGTTCGGATAATCAGCGCTCTACTGTATATTGAAATAAAAAAAATAATAAAAATAACTACACACTAGATAATCACAACAACAGTGAATACAAGACAAGAAAACTCAACAGCACTTGATCCAAAATAGCATGGAACTTACACTCATGAACAACAAATGCTCAATATTGAACCAATTAGGCTACGCCACTGACATTTCAAGGTTGCCCTAATAACGCGAGGGTTAGGCCTACAAATAACCCACTCCCATTCCACCATATACTTCACTGCCACACACATAACAAACAAAATATTCTTTACATATTCTAACTCTGTGTGATTTATTTACCATAATTCATTTTAACTTACGGCACCATGCTTACTGTATGAATTCATTTTTGTTATGGTTTTGGAACATAATAATTGACAGATATAATGTCATTTTTTTTACCAAAACTGTTTTAAAGGTTAATGTTAATTATTTCTTTTTTTCACTTAATCGTTTGTGATAACTCGTGTCTCTGATAATCGGGGTTTTACTATTATTATATTTTTCAGTTGTATTACTAATTCCATTCTTTGTGGGAATCACTTAAAGCTAAAAATGGAAACAAATTATAACATTTATTTTAGTTAGGTTCCTTTTACTTTGGTACAAAAAAGATAAAATTAAAAATTTGTACCGTCATTATAGAAACAAAAATTTTCATGAAAACAGAATGAGCCAAGCAATATTTGTGACCATTAAACAATAACACTTTCAGTAGTGGTTGACATTAAGATTTATTATTAATTCTCTTTATTATCATTTTGGTCATCAATTCTGGTGTAGACTGTATATCATATGGATTGGTGTCAGCTACCATTAGTTATTTTTTTAATAAGCTGTGATATATATTTTGATGAAGATCCAAAAGGCATGTTGGTATAAGAATAAAAATTAAAGTGATCTCCGGTCATAAAGCTAAGTCCAATCCATTTAGCCATTTGTGGACTGTCTCACTAATTCAGTTTATGTTGGCTAATTCCTCCATAACTATGTTATCCATTGTTTGGATAGACTCCTCGGGATCACATGACTGATCTAGTGTCAATCCCCATTTATACTTCCAGTAAAATTGCATCTGCCAGCTCGGAACCGATTCAAGAGTGTCCACTCCCTACGAGAGAGATTCATCCCACCTATAGGTATTGACGGATCGTTAATAAGGAACTTATTTCGTCCATCAAAATTGTTCCACACTATGTAACTATGTTATTCATTGTTTAGATAAAATCTCCACAATGTGGGGAGTCTATATCAATATCTATAGCAATCTATCAATGGGAGTCTATACCTATATCAAACTCATTTATTTCAATTCTGGTGTTAGATAATCAAATAATAAATTTTTAGACTCAAAACAGTATTATAAAACAAATAAACAATATTTAAACAAGAGTATACTGGCAATTATATTGGTACAATCAGCTATTTGCATACAAACGAAAAACCCCTCTTAAACATACTGTGGTATTGACTACCCACCAACTCATTCACGTATAGTGGCTATGACTCCCATTCACCAATACATATTCTGTGGTATTGAGCCACCCACCCATTCATAAGTGTACAATGGTAATGACCCTTCCACTTGCATTTTTTGCATACAGAGGTAATGACCCTCCTCCCTGCCCATTCAGATACAGTATCATGTCAATAAACATTCACCATACCAATCACACAGTTGCCCTGGAAATAATAATAGCACTGACTGAACAGGCACCGTTAGTTGTCTAGCTGCCTTTACTCGAAAAATGGAGCCTACCATAGGTTAATAAATGTTGAGTAAAATTTAAAACAATAAGTTGTTATCACAAAAATGTAATCTGTTGTTTATATATATCTTACCATAGAGTGCGCAAACATTTAGAAGTTCGCAGATCCCACACTCTGACGTATGCCGATGATACACTAAACAATAACCTGCTCTCAAGGTCGTACTTGACTGCCACTACATTATTGGGGTGTCCGCTCAATGTCTGGCTCTCCTTGCCTTCTGTCAGATCCCACACCTTCACTGTACGATCTGAAATATCAATATTTTAAATCAATATCTAGTTTATGTTGTATTCATTAGATAACATAGCCACAAAAACTAAGGATACTGTCGAACATAACTAAAACCACAGTAAAACCTCGATAATGATACACTATGAAATTCAGGGATGTCAAAGTATCAAAATTTCAACTATAAGGAATGTATAGAAAACATGAAAGAAAAATTGAATTTCATAAGGAAATTTTGCTGTATTTCTTCATGAATAGTAAAAATTTTACAAAACTAAAAACATGCTATACACTCTTTTATGTCGCCATGGCCAGTGTCAAAGCATAAGGACTGCCCAAGTATCGAATGTCAAACTACGAGCTTCTACTGTACTCTTATACTTAGTATAAATATTTATTTGCTTGTGTTAAATTATAATATAGTTCATATCTCATTATTATAGTTTTTGTCTATTAGACATAAATAAGACTCTGTACACTTTAATAATTACTTAAACTGTACATTTAATGTCTCAACAAGCAACCATACTTTAATTATCTCCAGAGAAACAAGACTGCCAAATGGAGTAGTAGAAAAAGCTAGTGGAGGAATCAGGGCTAAATTTTACTGTAAAACATGCAACAAATATCCTGGACTACTCCCTGTCTTTGTATGATTATCTACTTTATTTTTGTAAATAAAATAAGAAAAATATTAAAAATCACTTTATTTATGAAAATATACTACACATGGCTAGAAAGAGTATCTTTATCTGCCAACATAAATGGTACAAGGTGGTCCGTCTTTAGGTTTCTTAGTAATTATTTGTTGAACATTTGGAGGGTCCATTTGGAACTGATAAGTTGCAGCATCTTTCCTACTAAAAACATACCTCATTTTGAAGAAAAAACTGTTGGTATGTATAAAAAAAGACTTCCTATAATGTGCTGATTTTTTTTTTTTTTTTGAAGGAGAGGTCGATCTCCTTATTAATGTGGAGTACCTTACTCTGCCCATCCCTCATAGACTACTGATCTGTGCGAGGAACTTATTCAGACAGAGTAAGAGGACGATCCAGTTCAGTACAAGGTGAATATTACTGATAAATCTCCCAGTCTATGCCGGAATCGAACCAGCGCTATCTCTAACCCAAACTCAAAGTCCTGATGCCTTAGACCGCTCAACCACTGGCTCACCATGGATTTTGATACTCATAATCCTACTGTGGTAAAAAAACTAACATGAATAGAGTGCTTATCCCCGTCATTTTGTTGTGATCCCACCAACATGGTCAGCAAGATGATCTTAGATCTAAATTAATCTTGTTTGACAAAAATCTCACCTCTGGAAGCAGTAAACAGCAGCTCGTCTGTAGCAGCCACAGAGAGAACTGCTCTTGAGTGGCCCTCGGCCACGTGAGTGCAAACCATGGGAGCTCTGAGTGCCATCTGTCAAAGGCAGCAATTTATATTAGAAGACAATAATATATATTTTACGTTCCTAAAACTACGAATGAGATTTCAAATTATTATTGTTCAGATTTGATAAACCACCACAGCTTGTATGTATTTGAAGGGGAATACGAATGCATAAGTGTAGGATAGGTGTGAGTGATTTGTGTAGTCATGTTACTAACTGACTGATTTACGCTTAGAAAGGGCCATTTATTATAGCCCAATAGCCAGGGCAATTAAAAATAATGGCTTAACGTACAAACCGTACCATGAAATCAGATTTTCAGCAAACTGACAAGCATGATACTCGTTCTTTTCCCTAGACAACATCTGAACCCTGGCCACAAACTAACATGGGCGTAAATTTCTCTAGTAGAGTTCACACCATTGGCAGCCATTAAACAAACACCATGTCAGTATTAACAGGAATAGAAAATATTACCTAAGATGTCCACAGTAATTTTCCCCCAAGTAGCTGGGTTCAGCACTTCACCATCAGTGCTGACATACAATTTAATCTATAACATGTTTAGTCCTTGAGAGATTGGCTTTGATGTTAGACTAGCTTGAAAATGTTCAGCATCTAAGGTTGGTGAAGAAGCCCCAACACGGATTACAGAAGATATGGAAGGGAGCATGTTTCTGGTAAGAAATAATCTTTAGTATGGATTTTGAATCGAATAGATTTGTAGTGATACGCTTGCTTTTATAATGTGCTACAATAAAGTTGAAATAACCTGATAATATTTAATGTAGCAAAACAAATTATAACTGCAAAAATATTAGACAATTCTCAATAGAACTAACATAACGTATACTGTTTAAAATAGAGAAAAACAGTTTAAATAATTAAGAGCTACAACTTATTCATTATTCATTTATTCATTATTCATCTGTAAGACGCCGATCGTAAAGATATGGGCGAATATGAGGAGTGAATGAGTGTGATGAGTGTAGATGAACGAGTGTAGTCATTGTTACTATCTGAGTTTGACTTAGCTCAGAAAGGACTATTTATTAATAGCCCAATAGCCAGGGCAATTATGGGATCTACAGCTTTACGTGGAATCCGAACAACGTAGTGTTGGTCTGATTTTCAGCTAACTGACAAGTCTGACACTCAGTTCTCTTCACTACACAACATCTGAACCTTGACTACCATTCAACACGGACACTCCAGATTTCTCTAGTAGTGTCTGCGTTGATGGCAACCATTGAGCGTTACATTTTCATAGTTTACAAGTGGCTTTTTAAAGTATAATAGATATTTAATAACCATTTCAAATTAATTAAGAAATTCATATGTATAATAAATTATTTCAAACGTAAGACTGCTATAACTTCAATAAATTAAATGTACAGTACAACCTCTGTTATCCGGCCTAATGTGGCAAAGGTCAAGCCGGATATGATAAAAGCCGGATAAAACATAAGTAACAAATAACTTGGTTTTATTGGAGAAACACGTTTAGAAACTGATAACAGACAGCAGTTTGTAAGCGGAGCGCCTACAATTGCATGTGACACAACATGCTCTGCAGCAATTGTATTGAAATGAACGATGTTTATCACGATCGCCAACTTTGACGCTGCTTTGCAATACTATACGAAAGTTATTTTTAAATAACAATGCCGATTGCCGAGGGAATGTACGTAAAATGAACTGTTCCACTTCCCCAACTCGCGAAATGGATGCTTCCAGCCAGCCACACTGAACGAAAGTAAACAGCATTGCCAGCTCGGATCTTCAGGCGCACCATTAAATTATTATGCAGTCGCTTGTTTAGAGGGTGCCTAGTCAATACAGCGCCTGCAATTTGTGAAATGCAAAACAGAAACTCTTGTGTACGACATTTGCGTTCCAAAACTGAAAGGCCCTTCCGATTATTTGTAATTTTATCTTATAAATAATTTTTATTGTTATCCACTTGCCGATCTGGATAACACGGACTGCCGGATAAAGCGAGGCCGGATAATCGAGGTTGTACTGTATTTAAATAAGTAATTCTCAATCCAACACAAATGTTTTATTTAATAATCTTCCAATTTTGAAAATACACAATGAGAATGAAATCTGTTTTTGAATATAAATTAGCACTCATAAATGCTCTCAGTTCCTCAATCAATATATTGATGCACTTTTAAACATAACCACCATAGTATAATTAAATATCAACATGTTGTCACAAATTAAAGAAATTTAACGGTAAATCTAATAATGTACATACTAAAAGCATTATAGAAATAATATTGGTTAAGTTACCTTTTTTTCCCGTCAACAGTTCTTCTTTCATAAATGTGCTATGTACATTTCAAAGCGTAGAGCTTCATCATCAGGCTTTTCAAAAACGTCACTATTTACATACTAAACATTAAAAACATTTAAAATTAAACATTAAATACATAAAAAATATTTTTAATGTTTAGTATGTAAATAGTGACGTTTTTGAAAAGCCTGATGATGAAGCTCTACGCTTTGAAATGTACATAGCACATTTATGAAAGAAGAACTGTTGACGGGAAAAAAAGGTAACTTAACCAATATTATTTCTATAATATAACAGTTCTGGAGGCTAATAAAACAAAATGAATAAAAGCATTAAATGATTAATCAGCTGAATATACCTTGGGCTATTTATCTAAAGAATTAACCCTCCATCTGGCAAATTAAAATTTATACTAGCAGGCTGTTTGTGCATGAGGACTTATAACATTCTTATGAGATTAACCATTAAATTAAAGTAGTTGTACTATTACACATTTTATTGTTCTGGAAATTACAAACAATGCAACATTTAATGTTTCCTTCCCAAAAACATTTTATCATTTATAGGGAAATATAAATTTTCATAATGAAATTTTCACAATACAATAGACTCTCGGTTATCCGAGTTAATTGGGACCGAGACCATCTCGGATGCATAAAAACTTGGATAATATGGAGGTTATGGTAAAAGTAGTGGCAAAAGCAATGAAAAAAGTACAAAACTAGTTTATTATAAGAAAAAACGCAAAATAGTGTAAAATGTAGTTACAGTCCTGTAAAGAGTAGGAACATCAGGTTATGTCTTTTAAAAGTTGTCTTACAGCAGGATGACAAGAAGTTGGGACTAAGTATGTAATTTTAAAACTCAACAACAGTCGGTAAAAAACTACAATAATAAAAATTAACAGTACAAATCTAATGTAATGTCCACAGGCAGCAGCATTGTGGATGGGCAATTTCCTCTAACGTAACATTTGTCGACAACAAAAGCAGAGTATTCCATCATTCGTTTTAACCGATCTTCCAGTATCATTGTCTCATCCTACCTTTCGTATTTCATCTGTCTACTGTCCACAGTAGTATTCGCGTCTTGGTTTTAAGTGCAAAGTACCGTTCAGTACAGTTACCGGACAAAATTATCGTATTTATCCTGT
>JAQJVL010006728.1:0-27447 GCA_035578905.1 Stictocephala bisonia | reverse complement strand
GTGGGTAGGTGGGTGGGTCTTTACCACTGCATGTATATGGGATACCCCCATAGAAGCACGACATTCTAACACTGACAGTATGTTAAATCTAATGGAGTAGGGGTTTGAAGGTATAGCCCCAATGAGCAAAGCTATTTATGAGTTGTTATTATTTTATAATATGATACTAACAATTACACAAGCACATTAAACATTTTTAAAGCAAATGCTTTTTTTAAACAAAAAGCTTATTCCTGACTTGTAAACAATAATCATGTCATATATGACATGATTATATAACAAACGCTTAATGCAAATTTAAAATGATTCTCTAACTTCAAATACTTACGACAATGCAACTGTAACTCTAATTGGTCTTGTTGAGTTACCAATAGTGCAACCATTGAGAGCCTCCATTGCAGCAGCAGCCTCCGATGTCTTGTCAAACTGAATAAATGCAAATCCTGCAAAGTAATGGACATTTCTTTTCATCTCAATATTTTGATTAAAAGTCAATTTTCTATAGTATGTTTTACTCTTGTTAATAATAGTTTTCCAATTCATGTTCAGCATAAAAAACAAATCAAATTAAAAAAAAAGTTGTTTAAAACATCATGACAAAACTATGTAACTTCTTAAATCGGTTTTACCAATTTTGTTGTTAAAAACCGTGATGCCAATTCTTGAGGCATTTCTGATTAAGTTTCCGAATCTGACTAGGCGAGTAGAAACAGCATAATTACTTAAGGAGTGTGGGTGGGTCATAATTGTCTTGACAAAAAGGAGTAAGGGTTGGTCATTAATGTCGTGTCCGTATTTGACATATGCAGGGTTTAGGCTAATGGCTTTTTTATTTTGATAGGAAACTTTACCCTTACCTATAGATTCTGACTAAAACTAAAAATATTTTTCAATTTAAGCTTTTGAAAATATATGTTATGAAATAAAACAATGCGGTAAATTAGTTTCATCATTCGTTTATTGCTACTGTTAATCACTATGTCGTTCGGTTATTTACCTTAATATACCCCATAAAATTAACACTGAATAACAAATAAATCTGATTACACAGTACTAATAGCAATACAAAAAGCATTTAGAGATGAAACTAACATAGAGAATTCATCAATATACACAGAAATATAACACCTCTAGAACAATAAAGATTTGAAGACAAAGGTATATCTGCGTGAACTGAAAGTAATTTCTTCTTGTCAGCACAAAACACAAACTTCGCTTGTGTTTTGCTACCAACCTATTCATCCAATTTTCATCAAAGTGATTTCAATGAATGCAAAATGTCTTAGTCTACTTGGCATATTTTTCTCTTAGAAAGAAAAATAACTAAATTCTGGATTGACAATTATCACTACTGACACAACACTGAACTATGTGAAAGATGAAAATAAGTCATTTCCTCTCGTGTTCATTTTCCTTTTGTTCTTTTACTTTTCCTCAGAATTGAGTTTTATTTTTCTTTAAAATTTTTCTTAGTTTTATTGTTTTTTGTCAAAAGAAATTTTATTTACATTACATTTCTATTTAGTAAAAAATTTTATTTTATTAGCTATATACATATGTTTATTTCAATAATCTAGGTAATTTAGTAAACCTTTTTATTACTTAAGTTTTAGATCACAATTTGTATTCCTATTTTGTATTGTTAAACATGAATTGAAAACGTTTTTTGTTATATGTTTACGTGAAGTGAAAGAGAGGACTGTAAGTCCTAACTTCATCACTAAATTAAGGCTTTTTCATTCATTCAATGTGTGACACATTATCACTTTTTATTGTGATCCGAACTTCTGCAAATTTATAAATTCACACACATTTACTGCAACATCGGTAAAATGTTGCAAGAAGACCCGTCTTCTTGTGTAACTTAGGTAAACCCGTCTTCTAGTAGCTTACTTATTCTGTCAGTTAAATTTTTGCGACACACAGCTGCCTGCGTTTTCCTCTTAATTACGCTGTGTGCAATACTACCATTTATTAGTTTGCAGGTTAAACAGCATCAATATGATTAATTTACCACTGCAAATATTGATAGATGCCCGATTCAGGGTATATTTTGATATGATTTGTTTGTCTGTCATCAATCATGAAGTAGTTAGTTAAAAATACTAGCTCAATAGCTTATACTAGAATGTTATGGGCCTTTAACACGTTCAGTGCGGGTGGACCGTATACGATCCACCGCCGGACGGGCGCTGGTGGCGGGTGGACCGGGCCCATACCACTCTACACTGTTGTTGCTATGCAGTCAGTGTGAGCTCAGCTCTTGCGCGAGGAAGACCTTACGTCGGCCGCTATACGAATGTGAACCGTTCTATATTTTTGCGTTTTCCGTTTTTAGCTATCGTTTTTTCGAGCAGAGTTTTACAATTGATGTAATTTAGTGATTTCTTCATGTAAATAAGTTTGTTATTTATGTAAATAAGTAACATTTACTTGCGCGAGGTAGACCTTACATCGGCCGCTATACGAATGTGAACCGTTCTATATTTTTGCGTTTTCCATTTTTATCTATCGTTTTTTCGAGCGGAGTTTTACAATTGATGTAATTTAGTGATTTTTTCATGTAAATAAGTTTGTTATTTATGTAAATAAGTAACAATTACTTGCGCGAGGTAGACCTTACGTCAGCCGCTATACGAATGTGAACCGTTCAATATTTTTGCGTTTTCTGTTTTTATCTATCGTTTTTTCGAGCGGAGTTTTACAACTGATGTAATTTAGTGATTTCTTCATGTAAATAAGTGTGTTTAGTGTATATTATTGTAGTATTTAGTGTAATTTTTATTGTTGAAACATGGCTGACAACACTGTTGATGACCTTGACTTGAGTGACGACATTATTACAAGTGAAGATTCCGACACCGAAAGTGATGATGATGATGATGATGCAGTTTTGAACCCTATTTGGTGTAACAACACTGCTGGACTCAAAAAATTAACTTTTTGAAGGACAATAAGCTATTCATTGTTCACCAATTAAGCTATTGGTGGCCATACCTGGTGATGGCTCACCTATTGATTGGTCTTCCAGCATCCCAAGGGGCTGATGGACCGTATCCAGACCACAACTTATGACGTCATAAACAACTTTTTCCCATGCTACAACCAACTTCGTTTTGCTGTTTTTGGGCTGTCTATACCTTATGAAAAGTAAAATTAAATTTTATAGTACTTAGTTTCCCGGGTCGGTTAGAGTGTTTTTACTATAGCAGTGAACGTGTTAAAAGGTACGTCCAGAAAGTAAGTTCCGTTTCTATTTATATCCGCTGCAGCACTACGATCACAGTTCCGCACATGCACGGCAGACACTCTGTATCAAGGAAAAGAAATGTGCGCCATTTTGAGATCGCTGTCAGCCACATACGCTTTGTTGTATTTGTTAACAATGTTGGTGTTGATAGAAAATACCACCGCTTGTGAAATTAAATCTGTGATTCGTTTTCTGAATGCTAATAAAGTGAAAGCGATAGACATTTATCGGCATATTTGCAAGGTTTACGAACAGAATTCAATGAGTGATTCAATGGGTCCAACAGTTCAATGAAGGATGTAATGAAGTGCACGATGAAGAACAAAGTGGGCGCCCCTCTTTGATTACAGAAGAACTGGTTCACGCGATTGATGAGATGATCAAGGAAGTTTACAATTAGTGCTCTCGCTATGGAATTTTACCAAATCTTACATGAAATTGTTACTGAAAAACTTAAATGGCGGTCAACACTTCAACAATGATGAAGAGCTGAAAGAAAATGTTTCCAAATGGTTGAAGAAACAGCCGCCTTCTTCATAGCCGCCAACCTTCTACGAAGAAGGCATAGAAAAACTTGTGCCACGCTATGATAAATGCTTGCAAAATTTCTGCAGTTATGTGGAAAAGTAGTTTAAGAGTTGTAGAGTTTTGTGCAGTAAATATTTTGTCTGTATCTGTAGGCCCTACACAATTTATTATAACACACCAAACCAGCAACAACAAAGATTTTGATATCACTAATGTATACATTTCATATGATACATATATATATGACTATATGAAAATATGTACAGTAGAAACCATATTTTTCTTCAGGGGTCGGAACCGCAGCCGTGACGGATTGGAGAATATACAGATTATATAAAATTCACCCAAACACACTTATATTTCTGGAAAATTATTATTAGTGCTCATGCACGTTAAATTTAAATGCTGTATAGTACATATTTTTTAACAAAATGAGAATGGGTTAGAAAAACGATAATTTCAGAATGTATATACTGCAGGTCACAACTACTCTTTTATTACAGTAGGTCTAGTTTTAATTTAAAACATAACCTTGTAAATTATACAATAAGCAGAAAAACTAATTATCAACATTATTAACCCGCCAGTGGACTCATGCCGGCGAAAAGACCGCAAACAGCCATTTTGTTTGGCAGAGGGCTGACCGTGAGTCACAACTACACCCCCCTCCTGCTACTTGTCGAGGACAACATCCGTAAGGTCTGGAGGGGTAGGGAGACTAGATAGTCACCTTACGAGCTTCGGCGTGTGTGTTTGTTTTACCGTGCGGTCTTTTTTACCCCAAGAGTCTTGGCCAAAAAGATGAAAGCAATTCATCTGACTGAACAAGGCGTGTATATTTTACAGTATATATAAGCATTGTACAATATTTAAGTCTTATTCAAATGTAATTTTATTAACTTTTTATTAAATAACAATATACAATTATTATAAAAATATCAAACATTCAAAACTTCAAAAATTAAATAAATAAATTAATTCAGTTATTTTATTACATAATTGTAATTTTAAGATGTATAAATCATGTATACAATGTTATTGAAATAATAAAAGGTGTTTTTTTGGATAAAATAGAGTATTTCCTTTATTAAAACCCTAAACAAAAAAATGCGGTCAAAGAGACCCCATGAGTCCACTGGTGTAATGAAGTACATGAGTCCACTGGAGGGTTAAAATTAAACTGCAGTACAGTAAAATTAAAGCCTAGTTCCCACGGTGTGTTTTCACAACACAGGCCCGATGTCGGTACACGGGTAGTGTTGCCGCGACTCGCCTGTGTATCATCAGACAGGACCGTTCCAACGGCCCGTGACCTGTGTAGGTATCGTGTCTTAAAACTTCATCTTCAATAACATGCCTTTGTAGTGCCACCTCTTTCCCCATTTTGTACAAGACCTGTTCAGGCAGCTCCGGAAGGTCTGTCCGTATGTCAGGCGAGCTGTTCTAACAACCTATTATCTCTTAGACGGCAGATGAGGCCTTACGGATGGCAGGCTGTTAAAAATAGGCTTATTTGGGCTAGACAGCTGGAGGGGGTATTGTCGTCTTCTAGACAGATGAGTCATATGGCAACTGTCATAGATGAACCCAGACACTGACAGATAACAGAATCTGGCGGAAATAGGGTTTTCGATGTACTATACATATTATAGTTAGCAAACTTAATGTACTCTAAGAAATTGTACTGAATGTTACATAAATAGGCATAATTTTTTATAAAAACTCAGCAAAACTCATGAGATAGGCCTATAGGGGATGTTTAAGTTAAGACACCTAGAAGATTAAGTAAGTTAATGTTATACATGGGTTTTAGAACGAATATAATGTAAGCAAAATGCGGGAAATCTGGGGGCGTATTTAATAAACAGGACAGCATCACTAAGACTTTTGGGCAGTTACCAGCTAACCTAGCTATAAAAGGACACAATCGGCAGATATCTTCTAGGCCTATACCTTTGGCAGCTCCTGTTTCTCTGTCACGGCACAAGTTAACATTTGCAACAGTTCCATGTTGTTTAAATAATGAAGTCAATTCTTCTTCAGTTGTTTCCTTATCACAAGCGACGAAAAGACGAGAATGTGGTGGATAAAGACCGTCGGCCATTGTTGATACGGCTTAAGGCTAGTAAAAGCAAAATATGAAAAGGTACAGGATGCAGTCAAAATACTGTGCCTTAAGAAAAAACACCTTTCTAATTACAATTCGTGTTTTCAATTCTTAAGTATAAGCACGGGCAGAAATATATTACTAGACAAAAACAATATAAACTGTTACGCTATAGTGGAGTTAGCACTTTCGTTATTGCCGAATTGCCGATAACATCACATGTGTTTAATCCTGTATCGGATTGAAAGAACGGAACTGAACTAACGAATAGAAACAACCAAGCCGATTGCTTGGGAAAGAGGGAATTGTAATAGGCATGGCTGGCATATCGATTCTTATAACACAGACCTTCTATTATACTAGAAAGTTTAATTATTATATACCTTGTATAATAGAAGGTCTATGATTATGCAAGGTAAGTCTTATTGTTCTTATAACCCTAAATACGATATAAAAACAAATAATAATCTACGTTGCTTTCAAAAACTATTGTCTCTTCAAAGTTAATTTCAACAAAATTATTATTGAAAATACTTCGATTCCTTGGCACCCTAAGATTGTTGCTAATGTGAAAAGATCGTTGCTACTGTTATTATTCATTAATCAAACTGCCGGCGTGGTAGGTAGCTAAATGGTTAAGGCTTCGGACTGCGAGGGCTAAGTCCAAACTTCGAATCCTCGTCTGAGCCTGGTCGGTACTTCACCCGTTAAATATAGTTTACACGCAGGTCTATAGGTCTATGTAAACTGGCGAGTGGATCTTTTTTATTTTTATCTAGAAAAATAATTCTTGTTTTAATCCTTTAGTACTCTGGGGATTCCACGTAAAGTTGTAGGTACCTTAGTTGCCCTGGATGTTGGACTATTAATAAATTGCCCTTTCTGAGGAACAGTTAAACTCAGTTAGTAACCAGACTACACTCATCCTACACTCATAACTATTCATATTTGCCTTAAAATACCAACAACGTTGTGTCGGCGTCTCATATGTAAGAATAAGGATATTTATTATTCACGTGTGTGTTTATGTTCATAGTATGAGAAAGTTTCATGTTCTATAGTTAACAAAATTGTCCTCGCTATAAAAACGGTGTTGTGTTAAAACGTTTTTTAGATCACATGATTAAATGTTGCTGGCCAGTTCATCTTTCAATCTTACATGTGTAAATTACACTACAATACATTTTCTCTTATATTCCTTTACATTTAGGATACAATTGTAAAAATTAAAAAAAAAAAAAACACAAACAAAAAGAACTGACCAACACAACCATAACATTAGAATAGTTCTCAACTTACATATACCACACCACAGATTAACTAAAACAAGCAAGACTCTTCACATTATGGGAATTAAGCTATTTAACATACTACCAGGATCTCTTAAATCAATAATTCAACCCCTTACATTCTTACATATGAGACGCAGACACAACGTTGTGCGTATTTTAAGGCGAATATGAATGGTTTTATGAGTGTAGGATGAGTGTGGATGAGTGTAGTCTGGTTACTAACTGAGTTAAACTGTTCCTCAGAAAGGGCAATTTATTAATAGCCCAACAGCCAGGGCAACTAAGGGACCTACAGCTTTACGTGGAATCCGAACCACGTAGTGCTGGTCTGATTTTCAGCTAATTGACAAGCCTGATACTCAGTTATCTCCCCCACACAACATCCGCACAATGAATACCACCCAACATGGACACCCCAGACTTCTCTAGTAGTGTCCACGCCGATAACAACCACCAAGCGGACGCCATGTCGGTATTAAGAGGACCGAGCATACAACCTATCGCCTACAATCTCCCAAACACTTTGTCCCCATGTAGCTGGGTTACAGCACTGCGCCACCAGTGCCGACTTTTCATAAAAGGCATCAACAACTATTTATTAGAAAGACCATATTATATAATTAATTAATTTTATGATGAACACAACAATAGAAGAGCATGAGCAATTATACACATACACGAACACATACAAACATAAAGCATAGGATACAACCTATCAAACCAACTAAACCTATTCAAACCTAGGACATGTAGATGATAGCAACAAATCCTATCCTTTAGCCCTATTGACAACTCCCAATTTTGAGGAACGTGGCCGAAAATCATGTTGGTAATGATAAATGGTACAAATCAAATTTTCCCTTGCTATCGATGGTATGCCATTTGATATGAGCATAGACACGCATATATTGGTCTATGCTCATATCATATTGGTGGCGCAGTGCTGTAACCCAGCTACATGGGGACAAAGTGTTTGGGAGATTGTAGGCGATAGGTTGGATACTCGGTCCTCTTATGCCGGCATGGCGTCCGCTTGATGGTTGCTATCGGCGTGGATACTAGAGAAGTCTGGGGTGTCCATGTTGGATGTTAATCATTGTGCGGATGCTATGTGGGAGAGATAACTGAGTATCAAGCTTGTCAATTAGCTGAAAATCAGACCAGCACTACGAGGTTCGGATTCCACGTAAAGCTGTAGGTCCCTTAGTTTGCCCTGGCTGTTGGGCTATTGCCCTTTCTGAGGAACAGTTTAACTCAGATAGTAACCAGACTACACTCATCCACACTCATATAACCATTCATATTCGCTTTAAAATACCAACAACGTTGTGTCGGCGTCTCATTATGTAAGAATGACTAATTGTTTTTGGTGAAAACCCCCTATGGTACTTCGGTCAATTTAATACTGGTACAACTACTAAAAGCCCTCCTTCTGTCGTGACGATCCGTGGAGAAACCGCGAAGAAAAATCTTTGCCTTTAGATTCGCCAAACAAGATCAAGTCTCTACCTAGCCATCACCGAATCGGTGAGTCAGTGTTCACATTACTTCCTGCCTATTCACTTGTGTTGCACAATGTTTATTTGATTATTGTGATTGTTTGAGCGATTGTGTTATGGCATGTAAAAGGGATGTTACTCAGAGCCGGATTTAGGAGTATGCCGCCTGTAGGCTAAATCCAATTGCCGCCCCCCCCCCCCCAACTTTAGACTCACAGTTAATATACTCATATGTTATTTATTATACATATTCGTTTTATACAACAAATGATAGATACATTTATCCAAATTAAATTGTGCTCAGGTGTAAAACTAAAAAAATATAAAAAATAGTTCATTACTGGTTTATTTATTGACATTAAATATATAAGTTATACAGGCTTACATAATACAAACATGAATAATTGTACAAACGCAATACAGTTGAATGTTTGGCTTATGTACAGTACATTCTATACTTTTGTATATGTTCAAAGCAACATAGTTTTCTTACGAGATTTCTTAATGGCAAACTCATTAATAATGTCCTCATATGACAGTGTTTTTGTTGTATTTGCCTCAATACACAGTAAAGAAAGGGAGTTTAACCTTTGTTCAGAAGTACTAGTTCTTAGGTAGTTCTTAACTCTTCTAAGGCAGGAAAAACTACGTTCTCCAGCACAATTTGTAGCAGGTATGCACAAACAAATCCTTAAAGCGATGTCCAAATTAGGGTACACATCTTCTAGGGAGTTAAATCTTAGAAATTTCAGAATTTCTTTTAACGATTTTCCTGGTGCTTGATCATTCCCCACAGCACAGTGCTTTTGGAAGTGTATGCACTCTTCAGTAAAATCAGAATCCAAATCATTTGTGTAGATGTGGTTTAGATTGGTCGCCTTCTTTCTCAATGTCTCTTCCATGTCCATCTGATCAGTCTTGTTATCACACTCACACAACTGAGTTAAGAAGTAAAATCTGTCTTGAAACACATTATAGGCCATTTTTCTTTTCTTAAATTCACAAACGAAAGAGTCTATAACTGGTAAAAACGTATTTGTTCTAAGATCATCCCTGCCGGTAAAGTTTACTTCACCACTTTGGTCTTCGTCTGCCCAAACTTTTCTTTTTGGTTGTCTTTCTCATAAGAAGATGTAGTTTTGGCTATATCTATATCCATAGCCAATTTCTCGAAGTCATCAAAATGGTTTCTCTGTTCCATGAAATATTCTTCTAGAGAACCATACAAATTTGTCACTGATAAAACATCTACAGTTTCACTCTGTATTGCTTTGCTAACTTTATGAATTCTATGAAGTACGGTGCTCCAGAAACATACCATGAAAGCGGTTTCAAACCTTTCTAATCTTCGAAGAATTCTTTGAGATTCACATCTAGTCGTTGCTTTTTCTGTTGAGTCATTGGCTATTTCTGTCAAAGCAATGTGTACTTCTTCCCAAGACTCTCGTACTAGCTGACCATCGAGTAGGACACACTTTTTTAATTGTCTTCTTCTGATACGATGTACTCATAACGCTTGTTAAACATTCCCATCGCTTTGTAGAGCACGTAAAAAATACATATATTTCCTGAAGCAACATGAAAAATTTGCATGCTTCTCCACAAGATTCTGCAGCAGACGATCCAACAAGGTTTAGGGAATGTGCCGCACATGGGATAAATAAAGCTAAAGGAGCTTTTTCCTTTATTTTTGCTTGCAGACCATTCCGGCCATATTTGAAGCATTATCAAACGATTGTCTCCTGCAGTCATCAATGTTTATTTTCAGATTTTCGAGCCCATTCATCACACTCTCAAACATTTCTACTGATTTATGGCCCGCTGATGGAATGAAAGTAAGAAATCTTTCACATGGCGCACCGTCACTTGTAACATATCTAACAGCAAGGACTACATGTGACAAGTCTGGGGTCGAGTCTATGATGAGAGCAAAGTATTTAGATGGTTTCAACTCTTCTCACAAACTACTTTCAACTCTCACAAATTACTTGCCTAACATTTTGAGCCATTAACTCAATTACCTCTTTGCAAGTCTTGGAAGAGAGATAATTTGTGTTGCCACTACCACAATTACCGTATTTTTCGATGTGAGTTGCTAAGAATGGGTCAAACTCGGATATCAGCTCTAAAGCCATCAAAAAATTGCCATTCCTATTAGAACCAATTACCTCATTGTCACCTCTTAAAGCGAGGCCTCTTGATGTGAGGGCCTTAACGGCCGCTACAACTCTTGTTAAAACATTTCTCCAATAGTGTATTTCTTTGTCTAGTTGTTGTGTAAGCATACTGTCAGCACGGTTAAGAGCAATTCCTCTCGATTTTAGAGTTATTATTGCGGATTTGTGTATTGGTGAATTTTCATGGTGATTTGCCCGATATTCTCCATTTTTCCAATCTTAGAAGCCATCTTTACCATCAAATTGTGACCTTTCTTTGCTGTTAAATGCTAAACAAGGTCCACAAAAAACTGATCCCTTACTTTTGGAGAAAATCATCCATTTCCTTTCATGGACTTCTCAATTTTTTAACTTTCGTTTAAAGAGAGATTTAGTCAAATATCTCTTTTGATCTTTGTACTCTCCTAAGCTGTTAGTAAAATCCAAATCTATGTTTTGGTCAAAGCCATTTTTTGCTATTAAATCTCTAGTAACATCGTTTAGGATCCTAGAGGCTGGATCCTTATCTAATGTGTTAACAAATGTTTGCGAACTTACTTCTATTTCAGTAGGTTCTGGTAACACAACTGTTTTGGAACAACTTGGTCCAGTAAAAGCATAGTCGTCCCCTACTGAATCAACACAAACATTAGCACTTTCTGATTTCCCTTCCTTTTCATTATCATTCTTCTCCTCCACTGGCAAAACATTCGTTTTAAAAAACAAATCTAGTTTTTTTGTTTGTTTCAGAACACACGTTCTTGTTCTTGAAATTTCAATTTTGATCGTTTTTTGTACTCGGCAGCACTGAGTCTCTTCCTATTGTCACTCATAATGAACTGTATCCTCTTTAATTGAATAATTTAAGCCAGTAATCACAACACAATCATAACTACACAGGAGCAAGACAGGAAAAAACAAAAATATTACTGTATTATCACCAATGACACCGACTAACAATGTTTCACCAAAACGTAAACAAGAGAGCAAGTGAGGTTAGGAAAGTTTGTAGTGACGATAGCGTACCGAGACTGACACTGACTTGGCTTACAGTGATGTCAGATCGAATCACTCACTCGGCTTACAAACTTACAGTGTTGTCAGATCGAACCACTGTGCTTGCGCCTTGCAGTGTTGTCAGACCAAATAACACGATATGAAAATTTGCGCTACAACATTATCTGTCAGGAGTAAATTCGAATTATGCTATGAAAAGAATAATAGAATAAACATATTTCCATTTCCGTAAAATAATACGTAAAAATAATTTCTAATGAAGTTTCTGTTTTTAAAATAATCTAAATGTATATTTTCAATTTTTTAGTAAATTGCTAAAGTGCCGCCCCTTAAAATTTGCCGCTCTAGGCTGCAGCCTTTTCAGCCTATTTAGAAATCTGGCCCTGATGTTACTACTGCAATACTTTTACTCGAAGAAGTAGGTGTTTTCGTAGAGATGAGGAGACAGAAAAATTTGAGCTGAAATCTGGCTAATGAAAAGACACGTATTTCCATATATGAGTTTTTTTGAATAAATAAAGGCATTCGTTTTTTTTCAAAAACAGCAACGTGTTAGTTTTCAAAAGAAACTCACCATAAAACAAGATAGACTATGAAAATTATTTGTACTAATGGTTCACAGGTTTTTTTCTCAGCTATAGGCTAAAAAAAGTAATTTTTTACCGAATATTAGTATATTTTATCCTTAATTTAAACACTTTTAGCAAATTATTGGCTACCACATGACCAAGGACTAAAAAATGTTAAAACTCATCCATATAAGGGGAAAAGGTTATTATTTGGGCATATGTATTTAATACAACTTATATTGGTACATACAGAAGAAATAATGTATAGTTAAAATTTATATTCATCTCGTAAATCAGTTTAAATATTTAAAAAATATGAAGAGTTCAAAATATATGTGGATTAGTTTTAAAATAATTTGTATAAAACTCAGACATTTTTATTTAAAAAAATTGTTGGTCATTACCATATTTCAAGTAACTATTGATTTTGACAGTTGCTTACGAAAATATTCTGATTATTACATTTCCTTTTTTTTTATAAAACCTGTTATAGCATATACCTACTCTATTGTACCTATAATAGTAGGTCTATGGTTATAGCATACGGGATGAGTTGTTTTGTATACTCCAATAGTTCCTTTATGGCAGTATCCATATTAATACAATTATGGTAGTCTTATTAGCTGATCTGCTAGAAGTAAGATGCATTTCAGTAGATCTCTATAAACTCTATGAGAGCATTTGGGTTCATAAATTTAGCTGTCATCAATTGTTCGGTTGTGTTTTTGCTGGCGTTGTCTGTTGGTATATCACTTGCCACTGCCATTCCTTGAAACGTTTATAATAAATAAAAATGTATCCTCATTAGTCAAATGGGATAACAAATAACAAAAATTGTTCTAAAATATACACTCTTAAAATGTTTACACTTAACAATTGATAAGTAACAACAATGACATTTTGTGAATCAACAACAAATCAAAACAAAATCAAGTCACCAGTAGCGTAGGACTTTTGAAAGGAAGTTCTCATCACTCTCCGTCTCCAAATTTCGGGGCTGCAGCGGTCACCGCGCAAAATATTCCAACTTATTATAAAGCCTAGGGCCCAGACGATTCTCGGTGTAAACTCGAGTCGAAACCGGAGAAACATGGCTTGGTCGACCCCATAGGGACCGTTCCTAATTTACGTAACGCCTGTAGGAGGGGGGGGGTTTGGCTATGTTGTTATGTACCGATACGAGGGAGGGTGGGGAGATTCTACGCATAACGATGCGTAACTGTTACACCCCAACAATTTGTTTGAATTCATTCACAAAATGTGCTGGTGTTTACCAAAATATTTTAAAAACATTTTAAAGTTAATAATATATTCTCCTACAAATTGCCTACCATTAGAAAAGTAACGGAACAAAGTATAAACAATGACTTTATTATACATCAAAATATGCATGAAAGTGAATGACAAAAATTGGAGGGAGGTCGGTAACAGTGTTACGTAATTTTTTAGGGGGGATTTAATATTACCATTACAAGTCCGTTACATTGAAAGGAGGGGGGGGGGGGTCCTTTGGTTGCCCTGGCTATTGGGCTATTAACAAACGACCCTTTATGAGGAACGGTCGAATTCAGTTAGTAACCAGACTATAACGATCATCCACACTCATATCCTCCTTAAAATAATCAAAAGGTTGTGTCGGCGTCTCATATCTAAGAATCTAATGCAACATCGCCAGATCCTGATCTTTTTCAAGGTTCCTGTACAACCTTGCACCCTATTATCCTTCATCACTAAGCCTAACGGTTAGCACTCCTGACTTCAATGCAGAAGTTCGCGGGTTCAAATCCCTGGAGGTCTAATTTAGCTTGATGGGTTTGGACCATTGTCCCATAACAATGTTAGAATAATCAATATAAAGTGCCACTGGTGATGAAATAAATTAAATAAATAAATTATATCAACAGTTGGGTGTATCAAAGAGGGCAGAAATAAATAATTTGGCCCAGACTGATCAAAGCCATCAGCTGATTGACAATCATGTTATTCGTTGATGCTGATACAAAATGAGCGTCTGCTTTTTCGATTTAGGTTAACTCAAGAAGGTCTAGTCCAATAACTGTAGGGCTTGATCAATTTTCATCAGTATTTATAATCATTATTATCAATTATAAATAAACTCAGTATTTAATGTTTCAAAAAATATAACGCCTTCGCTTAAATTATTTGTAATCTGTAAAATTCTTTTGAATCAATGTCCCATCAGACTGGTATACGTGGTAAGTTTATAAAAGTAATTTGTATTTTGTTGATTTTGTAACCACAAAGGATCACAAAACCCTTTTCTGCCCTCCAGTTTTCTAGTTTTATTCTTATTTATAAGTAATAAACTTGGTTTTGGTAGTCATCTTGGGTGGCGTCTTACCAGGCCCTCCTTGGTTTAATTGAATCTCGATAATTTATTGGACTAATATAAATATAATGCATTGTAAATACAAATCTCACAAAAGTTCAAAACTGGATGGATTTCAGTCAGGTCAGACACAATTAAGTTGGCTTAAAAGTGAGAATAAAAATAGAGAAATACATCATTTCAAATTTATAAATATTGTTCGTCTAAAATTTGCTTGACATTACCTAGTAAGTACCATACACTAAACAAGTTAAATAGACTTAGAGGCACTTTAAAACAATAAAACATTGTGCTATGTCCTTGATATCAGCTAACATAAGAATAAAAATTGATGGAGCACTCCAATCATAAGCTGACGCCACCTCTTTGGAGTTGCCTCTTGTTATGGGATAATAGTTTTTTGTTATCAACCAATCTGCCTATTGTATAGTAAGCCTATTTTGTAAGTTAGTTCATTATATCATACAGTAAGAGTTTTAAAATATTGTGCTTCTTTAAAAAACGTTGAAGTGCACTTTAATTAAAATTTTGTTGTCCACACATGATTTTAAAAATCTGTCAAGACGCCATCTTAAAATGTCCTATAAAAAAATAGAGTATGCATTTTGATGCATTTTTGCATTTTACAACTCCCGTTGTTAAAATGCAGCTGCCTTTATTGTAATTCAATATCAAAGCTCTACTCACGAAATATTTGCAATAAAATTTGAGAGGTTTTATTTAAGATCATTTAGATTATTTCCTTATGTATATAGTAGATTATTATATATATATATATATATATATATATATATATATATATATCAATTAATATTATTGTTCTTTTTATATGTTCTTGGAAATGTTTTAATTTTCCTAGGTTTGAAAAATGTAGTTTTAACTATTCTGTAGAGAAACATTAAGAACTTTTTTGCATTTTAAGCCAATAAAATGGCTTTAAGCCAACAAAATTTAGCCAATAATCAAATTTTTTTGAATTTTGTAATTTACAATTACCTTTGTTAAAATACACTTTTCTTATTTGCATGTTAATATCAGAGCCCCACTCATAAAATATCTGTAGTAAAAAGCAGACATTTTTTGGCATTTATAGGCCAGCAAAATAAGCTTTTAATAAGATATTTCATAGTCCATAGTTTATTGTAGGAATTCATTATTATTCTTTTATGTTTTTTTTAATTATCTTATATTTTATTGTACCTTTACCTTCTTCTTTGCCACCACTCTCCTTAAGACAGGGGGCATGTCAGTTCTCTTCGGACATAGTCCAGGATTGGTCAAGTCTATGGTTAGATAGGATAGCTTGCAATCCATGTTTAGTATATGTTATTTTATATGTTCATGTCTATATTAAAGAATTCTTCTTTTGTATAACATCGATATGTTGTTAAGTATGCAAGGGGAGATATTTTAAATTTGGTTTTGTCTTAGTATTTTTATGTTGTTTGGAAGGTGATTTAAAAAAGTTGTACCTATATATTGTGTTTGATATAGTGTTTTTTGTAATCTTTTATAAGGTATGTCTGTATTGTTTTTATTTCTTGTGTTATGGCTATGGATTTCAGATCTTGTTTTGTTATTTTCTGGTATGGCGTGTAGTATTGTGTCTTGAATGTACATTGAGATGATAATTAGAATTTTTTCTTCTTTAAAATATTGTCTACAAGGAGTGTTGGTAGGCAAATTGTTGATTATTTTAATTGCTTTTTTCTGCAATATTAATATCAGTTCTGTGTGTGTGTGTGAAGCACCTCCCCAGGCAATTAATCCAAATTTTAAGTGAGTTGCCATTAGGGAGTGATGGCCTATAAGAGCTGGTTTTTTTCCTGCTATGGTACTTATCCATTTTATTACGTAGACAGCTGATGACAATTTTTTATGAGCTGTTGGGTATGAATGTCCATGTAAGTGAGCTATCTATTTGTAGTCCTAAAAACATTGTTTGGTTTACGGTTGTGTTATTTTTTTCATTGTTTTCAGGTTGTTGGATTTGTAATGAAGTATGTTTTGGAGTGAAATTAATTTTGTATGTTTTTGTGTGATTGATTTTGACTTTAATGGATTTGAGTTCTTCTTCTGTATTTTCATTGTTGTTTTTATTCTATCTTGTGTTTCTTGTTGATTTTTGCCTGGTATGATCAGGGTGGTACATCTGCAAACATGATGTATTCAGAATATATTGGTAGTTTTGTTAGTATTGAATTTATGTAGATTAAAAAAAAAGCGGGCCAAGGACTGAGCCTTGTGGCACACCGTTTGTCATGATTGTTATGATTGTTTCTTAGATCTGAATGTTTTCCCAATGTTTTTATTGGTTGATTTTATTTCAACCATTTGGATTCTATTTGTCAAATATCTTTGTACCCAGCTTTTAGCTTCTCCAGTAATACCTATTTCAGTCAGTCTATTGAGCAGAATATCCAGTTTAGGCAATTGAAAGCCTTTTTTAGGTCTAAAAATATTGCTGAAACATGTTTTTTCCAATTTTCAGCGATGAATTTTAAAAAGTCTGCGACTGCTGTATTTATGGATTTACTATTTCTGAAACCATGTTGGTGAACATTTAATTTGTTGTTTGTATTTAGATAATTCATTATTTATCTAATGAATTATCTAATTCATTATATAGATTATAATAGAATTCATTATATCTAATTCTAATTCATTATAATAGAGAAAACCATGTATGGCTTTCTCTATGTATTTTGATATTGTAGGTAATATTGCAATTGCCCGATAATTTTCTATGTTTTGTTTGTCAGATTTTTTTGTAAATGTTATAAATACCCTATATTTTAGATTGGTATCTTAAAAGCAAATTCCTGCTGATAAAATATTATTTGTAAATCAAATAATGTTAAGTTTAACATAATTCATTTGCTTACTTTTAATCTTAGTGTTCTAAATTAGATAAAAAAAATGAAAAGAAAATAACTATACCAAGGTAGTGAGTCGTATTGGGATTCAAACATTTTTTACAATAAATTAATGTAATCAATATGATATGGAGATTATACAAAACAATTGTCTTTTTCTGTGAAGAATAGAAAAATATCCTGTTTAGATATTTACTTCTTAGTTAGTTAATTTAAAACTGAGGCAAGCACTCCTATTGATAGCAGGCATCCAGAGCCAGTTGTATGAATTATGAACGGTTCCGCCGCTCAATTCTGTCAAGATTTCTAGAAAAACCAGACACCTTAGAAAAAGTTAACAAAAAAATAAATGGATCTTTTCCGTTAATTCACTACCACAAGATAAGTTTTTAGAGCAACAAATATTTAATTCTGGTGCTTTAAAAACTCTGTCCCAATCATTTTTACGCCCACTTTGGTATTCCTGATCCACAAGGAATCCGATATCACTGGCCTTATCGTGTCACTTTCCAAAAACTTACACACGGAGAGCACATTCGATGGTAAGTCAATGTTTGGATTATATAAAAAAAAAAAAAATAGTGCTAGTGAAGTAACAGAAAAAATAGTGGTAGTGAATTAATGGAAAAGGTCCAAATAAATATTCGTTTCATTACCTACAACTTTTCCGTAGATTAAACTTGCCTGACTAAAAAACCCTAAATTTTGGCGGGCAACTAACTTAAAAATTTCATATTTTAAATTAAAGTTTTAGTTTTAACAATTCATTTAAATATAAAGACAAGTGTTATTTTATTTCCAATCAGTTTTCTTCGCTTTTATAGCTAATACCTTTCACTGTACAAATTTTTAGAAATTTATCTGTCTAAAATATGCCTATATTACAAGTCATTTTGATTGGGAAGATGTTACAACACATTTCTTTTGTTTGGACCACGATTTGGAGCTTGATGCTTATGATAAAGAAGTGGCGATGGCGACAACCCTGTTAGTGCTTGTGAAATGCGTATGCCCCATCTATTTCTAGTTTGTGTTCGATACTTGATTTAAGGGTAATTCATATAGCTATAAGTTGTAATATGTTTTCATATAAAAAATACTAAAACATTACAGTATGCTAATTCCCTAACATGATAAAAAATATAAAGTAATTATTTTAATATCAAATAATAAAATAAAGATTACTTAACAATTATGATCATTTGACATGTAACATGAGATTTCAAAACTTAATGTAGGAACTGTAGAGAAATATCTGTATGTGCAAAAACTAACTAAAAATGTTAGAAAAGATTTGAAATATTTACATCACATAAATTAAAGACCTAAAATTAAAGATCGTTGGGATTCAGCAGTGGCAGATCAACCAACAACAAAAATTTATTTTTAAGAAATCAATAGCAAAGTACTATGAGTTAAACAAAACATTCTGTTGTCTCTTCTTAGATTTTTTAAAGGCATATGACTCCTTTGCTCCTTATCTGTATAACCATAGATACATTTTGACATTGCATGGTTGTAAAAAAACTCATAAGAACAATTAATTTAAAATAGTCAAAATGAAACCCATTTTGTCATTTTGAATCAAGTTTTAGGGTGCTTGAAATTAATTACAAAAATATGTTACTACTGTTATAAGAAAGTTGAAAGTTTAAATATTTTCCGAGATTTTTCCATTTTTTACTATTCAAATATTAAATATTTAGATGCTTAATATTTAAATTACAGCAATTTTATTAGAAACTAAAATTTTTTGAGAATCTTCCATATTTTCTAAATACGTAGGGTAACAGATGATATCTTATATAATCTTTAGTTTTAAATAGTTATAAATTAAGCAATTTAATTGCATAGTTACTTGTTTTTTGCAGTTTATTTTTTATACAATTTTTTAGGTAATGAAGCTTTGCTTCGATTCTTTGGGAACTGCAGAGATGGAAAAGTTAGAGCTTTTAAAGTGTCAATTGAAAATGGTAAGTACAGTATGGCTGATGACGTTTATTAATTTTCGCTTTTATTTATGTAACAAATGCTTCCCATCATCAATAGACAATTAAGTTTTATAATGACTGATTTGAAATAAGTTACAGTATGCGTTGTTATCTGTTCTAGAATAAGAACATGTTTCTTTAAAAATTTAAACAAAAATATTGTACATATATAAAACCTAATATTAATGTAAAATTGTTGTATGCTACTAAATCACGCAAGAAAACTAAGGTTGAATGGATCTGGATGAAATTTGACACAGATAGTTTATATAAGGTAGGCCTACAGTCAAAATGTTCCCAGAATCGATGTTCAGAGACATACAGCGTAGTTGCAAGTAGGAATTTTGCTGTCTATCAGTTAGTACTACTCCTGGAGAAGAGATATGAGTAGCGAGAGTATCGCTCAGCCACCGTTGTTCTCCTGAGGAGAGCACTTTTCGTGTATTTGCATGTTTACATTGTCACTTTTTGAAAATTAATGTAAAGAACAGCTCAAAACATAAATTTTGTGTTTTACCTCAAAAGTCATCTTCTAAGACACTTAAAATGTTTGGACATGCAAACAGAGTTGAGATGATGAAGAAGAAAAATCAATTTTACGAATGGCACAAACGTTCCATAAAAATATATTTTGATTTTTTTACAATAAATTAGCGCTTAATGGAAAAAAGACATAACCCTTAAATGGCGCTTTAAGGGTTAATACAAAGGATACATTTTAGTGTGCTAAATTTGGATGTTATGAGGTCTGATATGAACAGTTATTTATTTTATTTATATATTTAATCTTAAAAAGTGTTCTTTACTTTGTTTTGTTTCACTGTTGTTTGGTTACATAGCCATTGTGATTTTGTAGTTTTTGTTGTGATCAAATGGTGAATTTACTCTTGATTTGTAATTAGTTAATTTAGGTTTACTTTTCATTTATTATTTTCACTTTAATCTAAATGTTTGGCATTACCAAATTTAAACATGCTGCGAAAATGCTGGTAAGATGTGAAGGGCGAGAGTAGTGAGCCTTGATCAGGATGTCAGAGGTCCAGGGAATGGAACTTCCTGGCTGGATATTATAACTCCAGAACTTTTGTAGAGTTATAATCCTACTGAAAAGGTATGTTTTAACCCACTCAGGACTATACTCTTAGATAGATTTGAGTGTGACAATTAAAAAGAAATAAGTGGTATGACGTCTTGACCTACTGAAAAAGACTGATGTAATACAGCACAATTTGTAATTGGTTCATAACAAATTCAACATGTAGCTTGTCTGAACTATTAAAAAAATTAGGCTAGTGTGTTTATTTTTAAGAATTAGTACATTTTGCTTATGGATAGAAATTAGAACAATTATCACACAAATTTGTTTATATTTTAAGAATAGTATTTGATTTTGAATAAATATTTTACTATATTTGTGGAAACCTCTTAGTTCTTTTTACAATATATTGTTTTATTACAGCATGAATTTTCATTAAGTTAAACAAAAAGTAAATAAGAGAATATAAAAATATATTACTCCTAGTTTTGTTTATTATAATTATTAATGTAAGAAATAGAGTTTATATATGAAGGCAGAAGGAATTCTTTTGCATTACTTTAGATTGATAAAAGGAAACGGGATGGAGAAACAGTTATTGACATTTCTTGATCCTCCTCTACTCTTACTCTTACTCCTGTGGCCACTCAAATCCAAGATGATTTTTGGCCTCGCCAACAAGTTGCCTCCACAATCCTCTATCCTCTGTCATTTCGATGTCTCCACCAAGACTTCTCACATCCTGTTCCACTTGGTCGTCCTAGAGGTCGCCTTCCTGCTGGTTTCCCCATCCATACCCTTCTTATCATTTTTTCTTCTTCCCTTCTCCTCACATGACCAAGCCATCTTATTCTTCTGCTTCTAACCACCGCCACAATATCAGGTCTCTTGTACAGTTCTCTAAGCTCTCTGTTCTTTTTTATTCTCCACACTCCTGATTCATAGGTAGGTCCATATATTCTTCTTAAAATTTTGTTTTCAAATGTCATCAATCTTTTTTTGTTATGCATTGTTAGGGTCCACACCTCAGATCCATATAATAAAACAGGTTGTACAATAGCTATATACATTCTTATTTTTGTGGGTCTTGACAGTAGTTTACTTTGGAATAGTTTCAGGAGACTCCAGTAGCATATATTTGCTGCATTAATTCTGACTTGTATTTTCTCTTCCATTTTATTTTGGCTAGTCAAAGTAACTCCTAGATACTTGAACTCTTCAGTGGCTAAACATTTGTAATCCATTACATCCAGTGTTGAGTTGATTGGCTCTGCCTGTCTCCCTATCTTCATATATTTAGTTTTTTCTTCGTTCACTTGAAGACCTACTTTGTTGGCTTCTTTTAACAGGACACCTGCTAGCGTTTTTAGATCATTTTTATTATCAGCTACTAATGCCACATCATCAGCAAATGCTAAAATATTGATTATACCTTCAATGTTTGCGCCTATTTGTACCGATTTTGACACTTTCAGTGTTTCTTCAAGAGCGAGGTTGAACAACAGTGGTGACAACGCATCTCCTTGTCTTACCCCTGTTTTAACGTTAAAAGTGTCTGTAAATTCTCTTTCTATTCTTACTTTCCCTCTTGAGCCTTCAACACACATTTTTGTTAGTCTAATTATCTTTTCTGGGATTTTTTGTTTGTCTAAGATATGTCCACAATTTTGATCTCACAATGCTATCATAAGCCTTTCTAAAGTCAATGAATAATATGTATAGATTTTTGTTATATTCCCAGTATTTTGAGGCCAGCTCTTTTATAATAAATATTTGGTCAGTAGTTGATCTGTCTTTCATAAAGCCTGCTTGTTGTTCTCCTATTATTTCTTCTCCATATCTTTTTAGTCTGTTTAATATTAGTTTTGACAGTATTTTATATGTACAATTAAGTAGTGATATTTCTCTATAGTTTGTACATTCTTGCTTATCTCCTTTTTTGTATAGTGGTATTATCACACTCTCTTGCCACTTCACTGGCATAACTTCCATTCTCCAAATTTTCAATATCATTTGGATCAATCACCTCCTATAACAAAACTTATATACGTTTGTATTATAATGTTATTATTATGTTAATATATATATATATATATATATATATATATATATATATATATATATATATATATATATATGACCTGTGATAGTTTTCAATTTTTGTAACTGTGTAATCTGGGTGAAAAAAAACTATTGAAGATGTACAATAGGATGTTACAGATTTTAAACATAATTAAGAATGCATTTTCTTTCCAAATTACCATCTAAAAAGTTTATATACTAAAAAAATCTCTCCTCTCCTAATATTAGTTTTTATTAGCTATCTGGCAGTTTATATAACATCTGTGAAGTTAATTGCTATTGTACATTTCTTAATTTATATTTTAATACATTACATTAATTTTAACATCAAGAAACATTACTACATTTTAATCATTTTGAATTTCTCAAATATTTCATTTTTGAAATGTAACATTGTTTCCTAAATATACATTATACCTTTTGGAGTAATTTAACTGAATTGTTTCCAGTCTGCTTCCGGGTCACGCCGTGGACCGTGACATGTGTGTGGTAGGCCTACCGAAAGTTTTAATGTTCGTTGTTTTCCTCATGTGTGAACTGTGTTTGTTAAGTTTTAATTAATTTGTGACGCGTCCCACTGGGACTTATTTATGTTCTTTAACCTGAAGATGCTGTATTCACGGCGAAACATGTAGTGTTCTCACCATCACACGCTGTGAACTGTTTGACGGAAGTTAAAGTAAACCTATTTTGGTCTATTTACAACAGTTCAGGGGCTACAAAATAGATTTCAAAGTTATTGACTGACATTAAAAACAGGCAGTTACATATCTGTTTAGTAACTTTTCTACAATATTAGTCAAGTAACCTTTAAATAGTACAAAAGTGTAGAGGTTATTAATCTATAATTATTTCCTTGAGAAGTTCTCAGTGAGAATACAAGAGTAGAGTGTCTTGAGATTGGCAAATCTCTTAGGAGGTTTGTTGTCTGTACGACAGCGGCTCTTTTTTGTTATTTTTTTACATCAGTGGCATTTTTATTTTGTGTCAAAAGTTGATATTGGAGAACGGTCCAAACTCATCCAGCTAGATTATTTTTTGACCTCGAATTTGAACAGGTGATCGATCCACTGAAGTAAAGTCAAAAGTGCTACCTTGACTTGCAAGACGCTTCAAAGTTTTCTCCGACTATATGGGAACCGAGTTAGTAATAACATTACTCAATCAGATGATGCTGCTAATTATATTTAATTTATAATGTTAAAAATGTAATTTAAAGCATTTTTTTTGACAAAATCTGTTTTATTTTAGAGGAATTAGTACTGTCAAAACATATGGACACGGAAGGCTCTTGGGAAGATGATTATGACCGTTGCGTACCCCACTTAGTTGAGCCTGAACAGCCGTGCTACATCCTATACAGGTAAACAAGACATTAGTAATGCATTGCTGTCTGCTGGAAGTTTTTTAAGGTATTATTTCATTATTATAATCAATTGGCCTTTAGCCTAGTTGGTTTAAATAAATACTAGATGTATACCTGTTTTGATACTAATCAGAATAACAAAAATTTTGAAGAGAGTTAAGAAAAGTCGACCAAACAAAGTCTATTCAATCATCTATATTCATTGGCTAAACACATATGACAACCTTTGTTTAAGAATAAGCAAGTTATAATAAATGAAACAATAAATAATGAAGTTTAGATTACAATTTGAATGTTTTGTTGTATATACGTGATATAGTTGGTTTTAGAATAAAATATATTTTTATAATATTCCAAAAAATTCATTTAAAAATAAATATATGAAACTGATAATGCCCTAACTGGCAAAAGCGCTTTTTTAATAAATGTTTTGAGATATTATAGAAGTGTGTTCTATCTAAAAATTTAATGTTGACTCAACATTTTCGAATACCACACTTTTATTAGAAACAAGTCTTTAAATAAAACAGCTAACATTTGTTTTTGTAAATATTGAAGTAAATCTAAAATTTTTAACCATATAATGGCTTTTTAATTTTTAATGATATGTAGATAATATTTGGAGATTTCCAATGCTTTGAGTGTTTAAGAAACAAACACAACGTTTCGACAGGTATAACAAACTCCTGCCGTCTTCAGGTCTACTTACTAACTTAGCCTACATCTAAAATAAAAAATTTTTTTTCCCTTAAACCATACTAAATTATAAAAGACTTAATAATACTGTACATGCTAGATACTAAAGATTACTGTTGAAAGTAAAAAATTCTTAAAAACTATCACATATAACATAACTATACAAAATATAATTTACAATATGAAATGCAAAGTATGAAATCAATTAACAAAACACAGAGCAAGTTATTAAAAAGACCAAATACTCAATGACATACAAAAATAAATGCAAAATATGAAAAAATCATATTTAAGTTCGTCTTTGATGGTTGTGGTGAGTTGATCTCGTGAGTGGTGTGAGGACTCCTTCCCCCCGCCTCAGTGGTATTGGAAGCTGGTTGGTTTAAGTTGAATATTTTGTCTATTTAATAACCTGCTCTATGTTTTGTTGAATTTTTTCATATTTTTGCATTTATTTCGTGTCCCATTGAATATTTTATTTCTTTAATAACCTGAACTATGCTCTGTTGATTTTTTCATATTTTGCATTTCTTTTGTATTTCATATTGTGTATTATATTTAGTATAATTGAGGTGTCAGCTGCAAGAAGGGCACATAGCTGAAAACCTAGGTTTTCAGGAACAAGGTTCAAAGTTTTGTAATAAGTTCAAAACTTTGTAAGAGCTATGCTGAATTTTTTGGTAAAAACCAATTAGGTATATTATTTTTTAATATGACTTAGAGAGTAGTAATGAGTTATTAATATCAGGAATTGAGTAATATTACATTTTAGAACCAGTGTTATGTGCCCTTCTTGCACCTAATGCTATTTATGCTGAGAGAAGTGTGAAGTAAATGATGTATTGACTCATTATTAATAAGAAAAGATATTTACTTACTCAAATCAGGCTTTGAAATCTATATGCTATTATAAAATGAGAAACCAAAAATATTTTTAATTCATTCTTATGCAATTTTTCAATGGCACTAAAACTCTTTGTCACTGATCTCTTCGTTGGTTGGAGGGGTTTCTGTTGCAGTCAAATTTTCAAAAAGCAGTTCTATATATGCCACACCGTCTTCATCAATTAATTTGTACAAATCTCTTACATCTATGATTTTTGCCGCATTCATCGTTGGTGGGGGAGGTGGTCTAAGCGTTTGTTGAACATTTCTCATTGTTTAATTGTTGGTGCTAGTTTTCCATATTTTAAATAGAATATAGTTGGCGCAATAGGTTGTGGATGCCAAAAGAGTGCCATTTGCCATGTATTTCATTTGAACATAGGATTGAATTTTGAATGACCTGCCTTTACACAATGGCGACAAATAAGCAAATGTGTTGAGAGCTGAGTTCCAATGTGTAACAATAAAAGGATTGTTTGTACGAGCTAGAACCATAGACTCTAAGTAAGGTTTCACTGATGTTATCACTTCTTTCTTCTTCAGCAGTGTTTTGAAGAGACCAAAATTCCTGTCACACTGAGAAAAAGAATGGCCGCAAACAGGAAACATGTGTGTAATGTCAACGCTGTAAACTTTTGCGAACCAGCATCCAAATGAAACTATTGTTTTGTTTTTATTTTGGCCTCCGGCACCATCTGAAAGTAACACTATCTTCTTTACTCTTGAGAACTCAACAAGTTTCTTCTTTAAGCAATCGTACAAGAACGATGCTACGGAATTGGCATCTTTTTTACTTTCCGTTTCCATAAATGTATACATGTAGGATGTGTTGTCATTGTGAATATGAACATTAAAAGTGTACAGCCAAAGAAGCCTTTTATAAAATTGACTTGTAACATTGAGCTTTGGGATAGGCAAATTTTGTGCGTAATCAAACTCTATAACCAATGTAGTAGGGTCCGTTTTACAACTTTCCAATATTTGTGTCTTAGTTTTAGAATATGCCTCAACTTTTTTCTTGTGTACCAAAAAGTTTAACTTGCAGCCATCTTCAGGATTGACATTTAACTTTATTTGGCATTCCGTGCAGTAGTCGCAAATGTCTGTTTTTGGACGACGGAAGCTAAAGTTACCTTGTTGCTTAAAAAATTTAAAATAAGTTTTGTACTTCATTAGTAAGTCTTTACCGGTTTTTTCTTTGTAGTATTTTGAAAACATACCATGTAATGTCTTTACATTAAGACATGGATCATCAAAATAGTTCAGGTTCGATTTCTTCTGGCAGTAGTGGCTCTTTTTGTGTGGAATAGAGTTTATATGCTCAAGAAGTAGATCCCATACTGGGGGTTCAAATTTAAATGGCCTATTGCAATGGGTCCCTCTCTGTTCAGAAAATGACCCATTTTGATTTACGATTTTGTCCTGGATTATTCTAATCCTTTTTATTGAAACGTTAAAGAGTTTAATCAATAGTTTTTGGCACACCGCTAGCCCTTGTCCATTATCTACCCTTAAAGAGTAACACCAAGTATGAAGTCGCTCTTTCTTTGGTTGCGTAGCCACAGTTTTCAAATTTTGGCTTTTCACACAACTAGACAGAAAAGTATCTTGAACTTCCTTGTTAGAACTATCCCAAAATTTTTTAAACATCTCAATCCGATGTTCTTGGGTAACCTTTTCACAGCATTTCTTTAAGCAGCAAGTTGTTACTCTCGAAAACTCTTTTCCACTTACTAGCTTTTTAGAG